>JALLPA010000915.1:0-12524 GCA_036939895.1 Thalassiosira exigua
CAACACAACAACGACCGCATTTCATTTTTTGCCCAGCGCGATGGACTATCATACGACTACGGCCACGCCCTTGCCCCGCCCCGACGGTCCGGTGTGCCAGCTGTGGCCTTGAAGGAAATCCCACCCAGATTTTTCACCACGAGCGAGTTGCGCACAATAAAGATCAGCTGACTCTTCTGAAATCCAAAGGCACTTATGCGCAATTAGAACCCCCTCGGGGTACATATATGGAAACTGAAGAGGCCAAAGGAATTGTTATGGGAGCCAGTGTCAGGGGTCTCAAAACAGAGTATTGGGGTGTGGCAATGGTCGTTTGGGTGTCTGTCACTACTACTTTGATTTTGGTGGGGGTGCAAGAAGGTCGACGTTCATCTGTGCTGCCATGAGACGGCCACGGATGATAGACATCATTTGGATGCAAAATATGTTTCCAAATACTCGTTTGAAGTATACGCGCAACTGGAAGAAGAGAAGCCTCCTATGTCTGTTCACCACAGTGACTGATCAATGGAATGAAGCTGTTGGTACTATCGAAGCCTCACCGACCATCTTTAATGAGCTCATTGGTGCGCTCGGTCTCACAGAGACATCTCCTTCTCAGCTGATGCTGTCTCTATTTGCTTCACTCGGCACTGATCCACCAATGTTTAAGACACGAAGCAATGCATTCCTACAGTTCTACGAGGGGAAAAGGTAGAATTTTTATCACCAGAAAACGGCGGATACATCAGTTCTTTCGGAGGCATACTCCATCATGAAGCCGAGTGGGGAGTAGGATGTTGGAAGGTATTGGTTGAAATCAACAAGACCATGATTGATGAGCCCGATTTCTGGGCATTCTCTTCCCACATACAGTGGAATAATTCATAATATCATCCTATTTTTTACTATTGGTGCCCCCCTACTCGAGGATCAGGGCAAGATCATGAATCTCCTCCGTTGACGTGCCAATTCCATTCAACCATGCACCTATGAGCACCAAACATTTCCTGAATTGTTTCAATCACAAGAGATTTCAAGACAGGTTGCCTCTCCTCCTTGCGAATCCATCCTGACACAGCATATCCCATCATGGACAACTTGATATACACATTTGGCAACCTTGCCATGGATTTCATCCCCTGTCTCCATACTTCCATCTCATTCTCATTTGGGGTGATGTTGGGGTTGAAGTTCCATCTTCAAGCAAGTCATCCCCAAGAAGCTTTCTAGGCTTTCCTACGTGATCAATGCACACTCTCAGGCTGCGATACCTCCCAAACAAAGACGCCGCTTAATGAACTAGCTGGATGGGGGAACACTGCAAGTCAAAGGAAAGATTGTGCTTCTCCAACAGAGTGAATCCTTGTTCAAATTTTAGACACTGCAAGTAATCAACACCATCATGCCTCAGTGTGGCTACATTCGTTGCTGCTTTACCACCTTCAAACTTTTCAACGCAATCCAGGATCCAACGGATTCCACACAGGTTGGGGATATCTGTGTTTAGTGAAGAATATCATCGGTGGCATTATCTTGGGTAAAATTGCAAGATACAACGAAGCTGTTGACGTAGCAACAGTGGCCTGTGCCTCACATTTCCTTCACCCACGTGATTTCCTTCTCATTGCTACAATCAGGCATTGCTACCCCAACCTTGGAAAGAGGCTCTATCAAGTTGCGGACATAATCTTTGGGTAGATAAGTGACTCCAGCCCCCGCCGCCCAAAAGTGGTCCCCAAACATAACGCAGGAATCAATATAACCTGTCTACCGACAACTCACCACTCACCTGCGCCTACTTCGAACCACCGATTACTTACACATAGTACCACCGTGCGCACACCTGCCTACCACCAACACACTACCTACCACAGCACAAACTACTGACGACCGACGCCCAAACGACCACGTGCACCCCAGCAACAACAGCATCTGTATGCGCCAACTTCAAATGCGACAGCTTCAAGCTCATGTATGGAGATCACTATCCTAGAACAACACCTAACAAAAAATCGGGAGAGAGGGCTGGGGGGAAGTGAAGCCCCCCCCTTCCTGATCTGATTTGCTATTATTGTAGTACTTATGATACCTTTATCTACATAGCCCTTTTTACGTACAGTGCCGCCACGAATATACTGACATTGTCCATCTCAGATTATGGCTGCCAGTATCTGTGGTGTCAGTATAAGTGTGGTACTATTATACGCAGGAACCAGTACAAACCTACGTAGGAAACGTTCCCATCAAAACCAGTGTCATGGCTCACGAGTGTCAGTATTTCTGCATTGTCAGTATATCCATGAGTCAGTATATCTGTGGCGACACCATATGGGGATCCTCTTCATCCGCGAGGGATGGAGCGTTCCATCTAGTTTTGAAGAAACTAAAATATGTTATATGAACTCGCTGATATTAGATAGTTGACTCTTTTGCCTTGTTTTAACATAAAACTCGAAGTTGCTATCATTTGTGATTGCTAGATATTAGTGTTAAAAACAACTTGATATACATCCATCATAGAAGATAAGATTGCAGTATGACATATTTAACCACATGCAAAAAATCATCGTCGCATTAGAACATACATATCCAGCATCTACAATCAACCCCCCCCCCCCCACATTATAAATGACTCTCTTGTTAACCACATACAATAACCAATGTTTATCTAAAAAGACAAATGGGTCAATGGGTTATGAATTTTGTCAGTTGAAAATGACTGAATACTGTTCAATTTGGATGTATTGGGGAGGGGGTAATGATGGTGTTGAGGGGGGCAACGTTAGTTAATACTTCGAGTTCAGAAAGTCGTCTTGTAATGCAACAGGGCGGGACCAGGATACCTCATCACTGCACAGTAGAATAACAATAACATAAACTAGTTTTTGTAATAAAAATAATTGTAGAACAAATGAGTCATATTCATGATGAATATGATAGGGGCACATAGACCCAGCAACTGGGGTCTCCAAGTTTCAGAAATTTTGAGTGGCCCTATAAGGTAAGTGGTTTCAGCAGCTCAATGGTGTCAAATGTGATAGAACCTGACTCTGGGCATGCAGGGGTGGGGAGAGCGTCTGGGTTGATGTGGTCGCTAATAGTTAGAGCTGATGAGGGCAGTCTTTTTAGGTCATCATCATTCAACAGAATCTGAAATCGGCAACAAAACAACAGAACAGGTCTGAATGGACCAAATCAAAGTTGGGAGTGGCGTCCTGGATAGCTTATTATTTATCCCAGTACCTACAGGAGAGCCATTCTGGCAAGTAACAAGTGGTGGATTTTGAACGTCGAACTGGAGAGACCAAGTCGGGTCTCAGTCAGTTACCATGAATATGCATTTTGTCATTCCTCTTATTTCTGGCAGCTTCAATGGACGTTGCAAATATACACAAGGCAGCTACAAAAAATATATTAATATTTAATACACGACCCTGATCATTGGACAACAAATTCACCGGAAAGTACATGAAGTTACAATCTTTGCAATTTGTAGCTAATATTTAATATCAGGTAAACCCCTCCGAAAAAATTAAAAACATCATAACAGGTAGATTTTGGAACAAATCCTTTGTTTGATATTTTTATTTGGTGTAGGCATATTCTTCAAGGATGTATTGACATCATGTCTAGTTGGCATAGTTCGAGCTCTCTGTGTCTCACGGTATGTGATGTCCAATAATGGATTTCAACCATAAATCTAAGAATACTTCGGATATAGAATTTACAAAATATGCATTTTGGAATAGTTCTAATATCATTTGTCGGGACGCATTTAATTATACGCTACCCAGCAGCGTTTTTCAACTTGTCCCTCACATTGGCATCTCCCATTTAAATTAAATTACCCCCCGATTGAAGCAAACAATTTGTCTGCTTTTCAGCTTTCGAACCATATCCTTGGGGCCTCTTAACTCCAAAATAAGCCCCCAAACAAGCTAATTGACCAACCTCAGCGATGGAGTTGCCCATCAGCGTATCCTGGGGGGCCTCCCAGCCGGCGGCCTTCCCGGGCTCCGTTAGGACCAAAACGATACAGTTGTGCCCTCCACTACCTGGAGGGCCGAAGCGTATCGTTTCAGCCCCAACGGTGGCAATTTGATGCCATGGCAAGGGGTCCTTTCAGGGGGGTTGGGGGGGGGGACTGGCCGGGGGAGGCGGCCAAAGGGGGATCTGCTGCCGCCCCAACCCGCTCAAGAGCGGCATCCTGGGCGTCACTGCTGCACCAAGGAGGCCAGTTGCTGATGCGGATCAGGGCTTGGAGGGGGAGCGTCATGGAGGACACGGGAGGGGTTGTCTCGGGTGGGGAGTGGAGGGCTATTTTCTACTAGGTAATTACTAAGTAACCAAAATTGGTTACATTATCTAGCTCTGCCGCTTCCCCAACCCGCTTGGGGGGACATCCTTGGCGCCCCTGATGCGCCATTGATGTCACCCAGGGAAACAGGTCAGCGACTTGGCCAGCGAGCCGTATCAGCCGAGCTAGACGGTTCCGATTACCTCCGACGGGAGGCCTTTGGTGCGCCCACCCAGCATCACAAGGGGGGAGGCAGGCTCTGGCTCGGCCGAGATGCCAGGGATCCGGGATCACCGGATAGTGTCCGGTGCCGACATGCTTGGGCGTCGATCCATGGTGCCTCCATCGGGCTTGACCCAATGGAGGTGCAGCTAGGGGACCGTTGGTCCGCCGACAGATGGCATAGTTTTTGTGTGTCTCACATGTGGTCCATGGTTTTTCGCGGTCGTCCCATTTAGCTCGGAGTCTCCGCTTTTGTAGGAGGATGACACATATGTAGGTAGGTATGAAAAAATATAACTGGTACCGGATGGACGAAAACTCTCTGTGTCGCAGCATGCCCGAAGGAAGTTTTTTTTGTACTCCCTCCTCAAACTTTAAATGTTACCTTTTTCACATTGCGGCCGTATTTGCTTTTTTCTACTATCTTCGCTTGTGGTTTGCACTTCGCATTATATTTACGGGAACCTTAAGGATTTTTTGTGCGAGGAAATCACGGAGGCGTAAAGCAAAAAAAATTCAAAAATACCGTATTGTGGCAACATTCGTAACACTCCAACCCACATTTTTGAAGTCTAAAGGTGGCCGTGAAGGCGAAGGCCCAGGCTGATGCCATTTCTAGAGGTCCGGGCCCATAGCGAAGCCCAAAGCTGTTTGAAGTGGATTGGCACATCTCAAAATTCTACACAGGAATGCGTGAAACAGGAGAGAGAGGGTTATCGGTACACCTCTCCTTTTCCGGCCATATTTTCCGCAAGTGCACTGTGTGAGCCCCCAGATTTGGCCGAACAAAGAAGAGGAAGGACCTCTCAAACCCACCAGCTCTCGCAGAGAGCAGGCCGGTCCACCCTTCTTCTTGGTCTCCCGTGATGGTGCCTGGTGAGGAGGGCGAGTCTGTGTCATGACAGGCTCTTCTCAATAGGCACCTCCTTGGAGGAAGCAGGAGCAGCGGCGCTGATTGGGGTGATCACATTCTCGGCAGCCACGGTGTCCAACACGTTCCGTGTTGTACCAAGGGGGAACACTAGAAATCCTGATTGCCAATTTGTTGTCAATCATAAATGGCAGTGTGAAGGCAATGAGAATCAGGAAGGCCGAGGATACAGACAAGGTCAAATTATTCCTTGAATCTTACAAAGTGTTCACCATTACCCACATCCCACCTGCTTATGTCGGCGTTGAAACTGGTCGCCCCCATGAACATCTGGGTCTGTGGGTCAGGGGCACAGCAGGCAATGAGAATCAGTAAGGCAGAGGATAAGGATGAGGTCAAATTATTCCTTGAATCTTACGAAGTGTGTGGCCTGAGACAAAGTGTGAATCATCGCGTTGCCCTCTCGGCAGTGGTCGAGGGTGAGACCCTCGTCCTCCATCTTCTTGCCCTCTCCGCAGTGGTCGATGGTGAGGTCGTTGGCGTCCATATTCTCGCCGACAAGACACAATGTGTATGCTTGTCCCATTTCGAGTCTCCTCTCCCCCGATGCCGCGCCCACCCCGAGACGACGCGCCTCGTCCTCGGACCCGCACTCGTGGGTCCGGACGAGAACGGCCCTGCCCCCGTTGAGGACGAGGTTGTCCCCGTCGTGAGATATGCTCTTGACTAGGATGGACTCGGCGCCATCTTCGGTCTTGACGTGAAAAGATCCCCCCAGTGCGCCTTCTATGGCAGCGACGGCAGAGCCGTCAAAATATCCGACATCCTGGAGGTTTCTGAACTCAACCTCGTCGAAGGGGTTGTTCGCTTCAAGGTGGCGGCCAGGCTTGGGCTTGAGGTATGGTATGATCGAGTCGCACGGAGACGTGTACTGGGTCGGCGCCTGAAGACGGCGACAGCTCTCTTGGGGAGGCTGTTCGCCCCTGGGGACCATGGGCTTGATCTCCACGGACGCCGTCTGTGTCTTCACGGCGCCCCCGTGCTTGGAGAGGAGGAAGTTGGTGCGGTCCTCCACGACCGTGTCCTTGGACACCTCGTTCGCTAGTATTCCAGAGCAGAGGAAGAGGGCGAAGGAGGCGACCCCGGCCGCGGCCGACCTTGGGGGACGAGGGAGGGGGGTGGGACGGACAGGTGCCCGGGGCGGGGGGGGGGGCGTCGGCGCAGAGGGAGGGCGGGGAATGCGAGCAAGAGAAGACAAGCGAGCGGACGAGCGGACAAGGTCAGGTGTCGAACGACGGGCGGAGGGCGAGCCAAAGCGACAAAGCGGCGAAGCCGCGACTCACGCGACGAAGCCCTTCTTCCACGCGGAGGCCTCCTTCTTCGCCTGGTCCTTTTCCACCTCGGCCCGGATGACCTGCTCCTTCAAGGCGTCGTGGTCCTTGAGGGACTTGTACATGCCCGCGACGAGCTCGCTCCTGTCGAGTCGGCCGTCTCGGTTCGAATCGATCACCTGGAGGAATTGCTTCACGTCGGCGACCAAAGACTTGTTGGGTAGTTCGCCCACGGCCTCCAGCGCCTTCTTCATGATCTCCTCGACCTGGCGGTGGAGGCCGGCGATGCCGATGGTCTTCTCCACCTCGGCCCGGAAGAGCTGCTCCTTCAAGGCGTCGTGGTCCTTGAGGGACTTGCACATGCCCGCGACGAGCTCGCTTCTGTCAAGCCGGCCGTCTCGGTTCGAATCGATCGCGGCGAGGAATTGCTTCACGTCGGCGATCAAGGACGGGTCGGGCGTCTCGTTCACGGCCTCCAGCGCCTTCGTCATGATCTCCTCGATCTGGCGGTGGAGGCCGGCGATGCCGATCGAGCTTTTACGGCGGTGGAGGGCCGGGGCGGGAGCAGCGGCCGCGGGAGCTGGAGGGACGGCTTCGTCTTCGGCGGGGGCGGGGTCCTGAAAGCCGGAGGCGACGACGCCGGCCTCGGCGGCGAGCTGCCTGATGATCTCGCGGATGTAGGGCGCCTCGGGCCCCCCGAGGCCGGCGCGGAGCTGTTCCGCGGCATCGTCGAAGCGAGCGCGGAGGCGATGGTCTCCCCCGTCGGAGGCGGCCAGCGAGGCGACGGCCGCGGCGGCCGGGGTGTCGACAGTGGAGAAGTTGGTCATGATGCTTGCGAAGACGAGGGAGGAGGCGAGAGGGGTGAAAATCGTTCGAACGAAGGATGGGATCGGATCGATGAAGTGAAATTATGGCGGCAAGGAGACGACGTCGGCGTGTCGACGTGGGGGGGGAAATGGAGGAGGGGCAAGGAAGACTCCGATCAAGGGCGCGACGCCGCCCAAGCAAGATGCCGCAGGCGCACGCAGGAGAGGACGCGGTTGCGTCCCGAGGAGTCGAAGAACGGAGGCGGCGCAGCAAGTCGCAAGCGCCGAGAGGGAGGAGGGGGGGGAAGGCGGCGACGACGACGACGCCATGACGGTGGGGGGCGTCGGGTCGGGGGGGGGGGGAGGCGTCGAAAGATGAGGGAAAGATGAGACGTTCCCCGAAACGGAGAAATGGCAATCGACCCACGCTGAGCCGTGGGTACTCCTGGGTTCCCAGCCCATACTCATGTGCCACAAGCGGCTCGCAGCTGTGGGTTGAACTGACGGGGCAATGACGGCAAATGTCGACGACGCGAGACGCCCAAGTCGAGTGGCTACTGCCCAAGCTGCTGCAGTCGATGTCACGAGGCCACGGGGCTGACGGCACCGAGGTCGCTGCACCACACTGCTTTGAATGCCCGGCGGATCCCCCATCCCCGCCCATCCCGGGCCGAGAAGCGATTACGCACGCTCAGCCTCCGGCCGAGAGCGAATCGCAAACCCGAATGTCGAGTAGCCGAGACGAAGGAGGGAGGGCGCGGCGGCCCCCGCACGACAGTGCAAAAAATAAGACGAACACTCACGTCACACTTCCACGCCCGCAGGACGTCCACATCGCACCAGCCGTCGTCCGGCGCGGCCTTGCACATGAAGTTGGAGGCTCGGGTCACGTCGTGCTCGACGATCTTCTTCCTGTCCACCCTTGGGTGGAGGGCCAGGAGGTCGCCATGGACGACGGAGGGACTAAGCCCGAGAAGGTAGACGGCAACGACCCTGGCGGAGGGGTCGCGGCCGAGGCGGAGGACGGAGGCGGCCGGGCGGGCGAAGGCGACGGCGGAGACGAGGCCGACATCGCGAGGGACGACGAAGTGGAGAACCGCGGTGGCAAAAGCGGTGGCCGCGGCGGCGAGCAGCGAGCCGTCGCGCGGCAACGTCAGGATGTCGCCAGCGACCTTGGGGACGAAGGACTCCACTCCGGCATTGCTAGTGGGGAGGAGGAGCAAAGTGAGTCCCGAGGGGAGTTCACACAGTAGGAAGCTCTCTCCACCATGTTGCTCCTCTCCGTCTCCTTCGTAGCCATTCAGCCTCTGGCGGCGCGACTCGGAGTGGCGGGGGTCGTAGTGAGGGTGATCGGGATCGGAGGGGGGGGGAGAGTAGCCCAGCTTGATGATCGAGGTGCACGTCGCGGCAGTCAGGCGATGGCCGTCGTCGCCGCCTCGGCCCCGGAGGGATCGTCCGCCCCCCACGGCCGAGGCCGTGGCCGCGAGGAGCAGGAGGGTGCGAAACTTCATCTTGACGTCTTCGTCGTTGCCGGTGCGGAAGGGTTGAGACCTCGATGAAGCCAAGCGTCGGCGTCCTTGGGATTTTGTGTCGAGCTTCTCCCCCCCCCTGTCGCCCTTGGTTGTCTCGTCTTGTCATTCAAGTGGATGGCGTGATTGTGTGCGACTGACCCACGTATTCCTACGTGGGTATATAGGGAAGGCCGCGCCTAGCGTGACACACACCGTCAGCTCGCGGCTAACTCTCGTAGGGAAGGCAACGCCTCTAGAGGTGACACGTCAGCTCGCGCTGGGTCTCTCCTAAGTACGTATGGGTACCTCTGGTCCAAAATGGGGATGATGTTGCGAGTTCTTTGTCTGGGCTTGGTGTGCTACTGATCTCGTACCACCAGACTGACCCAGCGCGCTGGATACCGCACAGCATGCCGAGCAGACTATCTCCCTTGAGGTCGCAAAGGAGGTACCGGCAAGATGTCGAACGAGCCAAACTCCAATTCGCCATGCTGCCATTTCCATGAGCATCGGTTCTGATACAAGTTGAAGGGGACGCGTCAGCTTGAGGTTCAAGCCGTGAACTGGGCGGCGAATGGGTTTCGATTGCGCGAAGGCAGAGTCAGGCGCAATCCGTGCAAAAAAAACAGCAATCCCAGACTAGAGGGGCGCAGTTCTCTCTCTTAGACTCACGGTGCAGATACTGGCAAAAATCTTGACGCCGAATGGGTTTCGAGCGCGCGATAGGTAGAGTCAGAACGATGCGTGAACAAAATCGGCAAACCCAGTCTTGAGGGTCGCAGTTCTCTCTCTTGGACTCACCAAGTATTTTTTTTTCCTCGAGAGCCAAAGACACTTCACATCAGTCTTTCAGGTCGTCCTCGGAGACAAATACACTCATCATCCACCCCCGAAGCTCATATGCATTGGTGTTATACTTATGCCTCCAATTTGTTCTTGTTGCGACCCCTGACCTTCGCCCGTTCCCCTTTACAAAGTCATCGATCTCGGATCGCTGCTCTCCTCGAAGCCGAAACCACTAACCAAAGACTTTCAAGATATTTCTCGGATAAGTTTCGAGTGGAGCTTCTTCTCATCTTTGTAACATGCATTGCTTTTCGTATGACAAGTAGTCGAATCCCGTTGATGTGAGCGTACTGGTGTTCACCCTAACAATGAGGCACAGCATATCAGTGGCGCATTCGACCATTGCTTCCTGTTCAGGAGTAACTATGTCAACGCTCGCAAACTCTGTCTGTAGATGATTTCTAAGACCACGCATTGTCGCCATAAGACCCTACCATTAGCAAACAATGCGAGGGAGAGGTGAACAGAAATCTGTTGGAACGTCTTACACGTAGGATAGCTTCGTCTACAAACGATGTTCGCTCTGACGCATCTGACATGGCTACGGTCAAGAGCTCAACTGAGAGCTCGCAATGTTCCCTTTTCACCAGAGTCCAGCGACGTCTGTTCAATGATGTAGCTCACGGTCTCGTTGCTCTCTGCACTTAATGATCCCATCTTGCTTCGGCCCAAACTTTGGTCTGAAGAGCAGATGCTCTGTAAAGCAACCATTGATCCGAGGTGAGATGCAATCAGCTCGTCTGAAAGTTCCTGTTGAACGCAGAGAGTACTTGAAGAGTGATCTTCTGCTCCGGCATTTTCCAGTTCGTATGATTTCAAAAATCCAAGGTCGGCTCGGGGCCGAGCGTAACTATCGATAGAGTCGATCATTGGCGTGCCTTAATATTGTTCCCGATGCCCGACGGGGTCAAACATTGGTCAGCAAAGCAAAGCGAACAACAATGCCACAATGGTGAAAATTACACACAGTCATGACGCACTTGAAGATTCTTGAGAAGGAGAGATTCAAATCGAAACGAAACCATTCCTCATCGCGAGATACTCTTTTTCATCTTGATGGAGCACGTGCGATGCAACAAAAGTCGGCGAATGTAGATCAACAAGACGGCTTCAACTTTCGCAACTGTGTGGACAGCATAGAGCAATCTCACCTATTTCGCAGGGATGAGATCTGGCATATAACCTACAAGGGCTCTGACAGCAACAATAGCCGGGCTATCTGTCCCAGCCTCAGATTTGCTGTCAGTTGTATTCTTTGAGGAAAGTTCCTCCGTCTGCAATCGCGCCGTGAGGCCTACAGAGCAAAGAGACTGCGTTCATATGGATGAGTTCGAAAGACGGGACACAAACAAGATTACAAAGAGCGGGCATAAATAAGTAATCGCTCACAACGATGGCGCAACTAGCAAGCACAAAATTGAAGGTTAGAAAAGAAATTCCAGAAGGATCAGAACCGCCATGGCAGGTGCAAAAACGCAGGTGAGAAGAGAAATGTCCGAAGAAACAATGAAATGCGATGTGCACACTGTTCATCCTCACTCGGTGTTGTTCATTCACGAAGTCGCCTCCAAGCACTCACTAACATTGATCATCTTCTCGAAGACTTCCAAACCTACAGGAGGCTGCCGCTCGATGAGAGCAAGGTCATGACGGCTCTTTCGCATATCTGTGTGTCTCCCTTGACAGAGCGGTCTCTTCCTGCATCAACGAGATACGGCACTGGAGCCGACGAAGGAGTAGCTCGATATGAAGCCAAGACCTGAACTGAAATTTGTTGGCCACGAGAGCTCCGCCACAAACACCGAACGCTCATCGAATTCTAGGAGAAGAGCTCTCGGCTGGCCCGAACGTGTCGGACGGCCAACGCATGAAATCCTGTAGAACGCTTCTGCGTCTCGCTTGACAACTCCAATTTCCTGCAAATGCGTCCAGGCCCCGCCACACCACGGTGGCCGCCAATGTCCTCGGGGGGTATCACGTTGGGCAGCAATTCGAAGCTTCTACAGGCCGCGCCATCAACCGCGCCTCATCCTCGCGGGCGCCACCGCACGACGAATATTTCCGCGGGCGAGAGGGAAGAGGCTCCCCCCCCCCCTCCTCGTCGTTTGTTTCGTTTGGCCTTTCCGTCCTTTCCTCGTCCGTCGCCCCCACAAACTATCCCGCGACGTTTCCTCCCATGCGCCCCCGTCGGAGGCGTCGGAACTCGTAGGGGTAGGGGGGGTTGCCCGAGCACGGCCCGAGCACGACCCGAACTCGATCCGGGCGCGGTGCAGAGGGAGCGCGGGGTACTCGATGAAGGGGGGGGGCTGGGGGGGGAGGCTTCCGGCCGAGCGCGGAACGAGACGGCCCGAGCAGACGGCCCGAGACCCTCCCCGCCTATCTCCCGTCGTCCGTCGTCCGTCGTCCGTCGACCTCGATCTCGATCTCGATCTCGATCTCGACGTCCGCCGTCGTTCGCGGCGAGCGGTTCGGCCCCGGGGGACGCCCCACCCTGCGGGGGAAGCGGGCGCGCCGGGGAAGGGGGGAGGAGGATGGAGGAGGAGGGCCGCCGTCTGCCGTCTACCGCGGTTATAATAGCGGTACCACGATCACGATAGGTATCGTACTATAAATATCCACACTCTAATAGCTAGGAAAAATTTAGATATTCCCATCGAG
>JALLPA010000916.1:0-12517 GCA_036939895.1 Thalassiosira exigua
TAGTTAGGTACGTACCTAGCGAGAGAGAGAGAGTTTTTTTTCGGCCGATCCGTGATCGAGCCTACGTAGAGCGTGGGTTACCTGGGATGAAAACCCATCATCAGCCATCTTGAAATCTTCTTTGGGATGGTGGGTAGGATGCAGACAATGATTCTTTTGGGGGCGCCTGCAGATTCTGGTGAAGCATGAGCCAGCCAGACCGACCCAGCTTTGTCGCCGCGAGGTACCTCCTCCATCTCCACCTTATATTCGTCCGCTTGGACAACGGCGGTGGTAAGATTGCACCTGCAAAGGAGGGGACTTCTAGCTGAAGAATGGGCTGCGGGGAGACAGCTACTACTACTACCAGGTGGGCATTGAGGTTTTGAACCACATCGACTGTCTCCAGTGTACCGTCCGTCGTCGGCAAATTCGCTGTCGCTGCTTCCATTTCCATTTCCTCCTCGTCTTCCCGTATGGCCAAGTATCAAATATGTTTGTCCTCTCGATGGTATCAAGAGCAAGCCATTCGTCTGGGCTAAGATTGTCCGGTCCAGTCTATCCCTACCGTGTTCTGGCTGATCCAGGACCAAATTCGTTTGTCGATGGCGCGGCCACGCATTTGTTCGACAAGTGCCGACGATCGCAGTTGCTACCCGCTAGGTCGCGTGCTTCCGTCAGTACAACGGCCCGCGAATCGTCTGCTTCCACAGGGATAATTTCGGCAACGATTTGAAAACAGTTGGTGCTCTCCAGCGTCGCATAAATGCTCGCATCGACAATATTTTCAAATTCGTCGATGGCCTTCGGCGTCTTACCATTCATCAACGGCGCGGTCTCGCAAGCCAACGATAGCGGTCTTGGGTTCGCGGTGGTGGAAAGATCTCCACCCGCGAGGGCGCAGGCCTGCCATGTCCATCGAGCTAGCCATCGACGGCGGAGCTTCACGGATTTGAACATCCACGACGTTACTGCGCGCGGGCTCCGTCCCAGCGCCTCCAGCGTTCGAGACTATCCTGGCGCAACGACTTAGGCCAGGGGTTTGAGGAAGGGAGCCGCCAATTTTATAGGCTCATAACCAAGTGCGGTCATTTCCCAATTTGGGGGGCCCAACCAAATCTCTGGGGGGCCCAAGTTTAAGTCTGGGCTAGGTTTTTGGTAAAAATCCTTGCAAAGCGGGGGGCCCGAAACCCCAGCAAACATCTTGCCAATAGGCCTGGCCCCCCAAAATGGGAATAAGCCCTATCGGTCAAAATAGAGGTCGTTTCCAGTATCAGTGTTTCTCACCCCTGCGCATGCTGGAGGACCCTGCCCCAGCATGCGACTGTCTGATGCTGCTGTTGAAAAAGCATTTGCCTGTGGCTAGTGTGGGCATTCTAACAAGCGCACCCTCTTCTTACATTTATGGCCTTAGATGGCATTGGAACAGATTGGACCAAACTCAAACCTTCTAGTATCTTCCAAGTCCATGAATAAGATGAAGATGAAGGTAGTGGATACATGCGATCGAGCCGGGGAAAAGCTGAAAGTGAGTGATGGTTGAGGTTCTTTCGATGTGGGCGCGGCAGATTACGATATGAGTCGTTATAGCTAGACGAGTTCGGCGTGGCCTTTGTCGACTTATCATTCATTCATGACCGCAAAGCAAGCAGGCAGACGGAATTGTTTTCTTTCTACGTGGTGGGTGGCCACAGCGGGCATTTGTTCGTATCCCAAGTGCAAAGGTTGAGAGCTTTCGCTGGAGCGCTGCGATCTAAGCCGTGGGAAAGGAAAGTCATACGCCTTCCGCGAACAAACAATCGTTTTCGATCCAACAACAGAAGGGAAGCCGGGTGATGTTCGGGTCGCTCAGTCCCACTCCGCGAGGTCCACCGTCAGGAGGATCCGCTCCTCCGTCGGCCCCAGCGCGGGGGAGCGGTGGACGGCCGCGAGGACCCTCCCCCTTCCTGCGAAATCTGCGCCTACGCCTCCCTCCTCCTCCTCGGACGCGTCTCCGGGAACGGAGTCCTCCCACCCCCTCCCCATCAGGAGCACCGCCTCCCCCTCTTCCGCCCTCTCGATCGCCGACGCGGCGCCGGGCGACGAGCCCCACGACGGGACGATGACCTCGTTCGCGCGCGCCGTGTCCTCCTCGTCCAGATCGTTCAGCGCGTCGCGATTCACCGCCCGGGACCGAGCGTCGCCCCCCGCGAAGTCCTCTCGGACGTACTCGCACCCTCGCCCCAAGAGGCTCATGACCAATCGCACGGGGACGTGGTCGGCGTGCCATCGGGGGCACTTGGTCCCGATCCGTCCCGACGTGGCGACGATCCGGGCGACGCACTCCGCCTTCTTCTCGTCCGACGGAGTGGCCACCGATTGGAAGTGCGACAGGACCGACGCGAGGTGGCGCGCGGCCTCCTCCTCGGCCATGATCGTCTCCGGCGAGGGGAAGGACGCTTTCGACGCGCCGGCGCCCTCGCCCTCCGAGGAGGTGAGCAGCCCGCACTCCGCGAGGAGGCGGCGGGCCCCCACCACGGGATCGACGAAGGTCGCGCTCGCATCTTGCGCCACGGCGCCCCGCGGACGTTCGTCCTCGTCCCGCATAAGCCGGGGGAAGATGCGACGGCGCTCCGGAGGTCGGTCCGGGAAGCATCGCCGCCACAGCTCGGGGCGCGGCGCGGGCATCGCGTTCGAGACGACGTTGGCGGCTTCGAACGCGGGATGCCTGCGTCGTCGACGCGGAGCCTCGGCGATCGCCGGGAGCATCTCGATGACTTCGGACGCGGACGACGATCCGGACGCGTCCAGGGGCGAGGGGGGCTTCGACGCCTCCCGCCTGCTCCCGCGGTGCTTCGCGAGGTCCGGCGTCGGCGGGTGGCGGGAGCTGGGAAGGAAGGCGGCGGCCTCGGCGCCCGAGGCGTAGAACAGCGAGATTTGCAACGCCAGCAGCGATGTGTTCATGGTGGCGATTCCTTTCATTCTTCAAAGTTCACTCAATGACCATTTAAGGCCATTTGCAAAGGAAGTCCAGTCTGCTGCAATCGAAAAGGAAAAGAAGACCAAGGCCGGCCGCGGGAGTGACGGCGACGCCCTCGACGAAAAAGTGATACGAAGGGCGGGGAGCGATACTCCTACTGCGACCCGTGCCCTGCCGCTCGCTCTAACGCCACATGGCAATGCGCCTACGCCCCTCTCCGCGCTTCCCGTCGGGTTCACCTTCTCGTCGCGTGGGTGAAGCCCGAACCTTCAGCTCGAAGCCGCGGTGGGGCAGACGCCACGAGCCACGACAAGTGGGATTGCTTGTTGCTTGTTGCCGCGCTCTCGTGCATGCCGTTCATTTGTCGTCGTCGTCAGGATGGCGCCGCGGCCGCCTTCACGTCCGGAGCTCTCCGTCACCGCCGCGGAGCAGGGCCGTTAGTTCGTCATCGTCATCGTCGTTTTTTCAAGGTCAAGGTCGCGGGTCGGCGGGGGCTCTCTTTTTTTGTTGTTTTGCGTCACGCGGTCGATCGGCTTCAAAAGAACAACTCGTAGGGTACATACATAATTGATATGTAGGAATTTATAATAAAATTAGCGCCAATACAATAAACTAGTTGTATAAAGGATCTAATATTAGTTATGGCGCTAAATCAAGCTTCGTCGACCGGCCTGTCACAAGTCACGAGATGTCACGTCTTGTGTCACGTGATGAATCAGCGTCGATCTTTCCACATTCGTGCAGCTTTCCACGCTCGCTCAATCTTTCCGCACGGAAAGGGGAATATGCGATAATTAGTGATGGAGGTTATATGTTTCGATGTACATTCATACTACTAATCATCGCCATTGATCGCCACTTCCCTGGAACGAGGGTCGCCGGCCGCGTCCGTCGGCGCCGGCAGAACTACTTATCACAACCTGCCCCCCCCACCCCTTCGTCCAAGGCCGTCGCCATGCACCGCCTGATCCTCGCCTCCGCCCGACGGGCGGCCGCTTCCTCCCCTCCCTCCGCCGGATCCGGCGCAGGTGCAGGAGCGGGCAGCCGCCTCCTCTCCTCGGCCGCCGTCGCCCCCGACTACGACGGCGGCGTCGACCCTCCCAGCGACGGCGCGACGGGAGACGGCAAGTTCAGCATCCGGGGCACCTTCCGCGAGGGCCGCGCGTCGTACCTCGATCAGAGCGCGACGACTCCCGTCGATCCTCGGGTGTTGGACAAGATGATGCCCTACATGGTGAGGAGAGGGGGGGGGGGATCCTCGTCGCGATTTGTTTTTGTTGTTTTTGTCGTCGTCGCGGCCTTCGGCCGGTTAGCGTCAGAGCGTCTCACGAGAACATCGCATCGTTTTTCCGCCCCCCCCCTCCCCCCCCCCCTCCCTCTCGTCCTCGCCTTCTCAGATCGGATCGTACGGCAACCCCCACTCCCGCACCCACGCCTACGGATGGGAATCCGAGACCGTCGTGGAAACCGCCCGATCTCAAGTCGCCTCCCTCCTCAAGGCGAGTCCCAAGGAGATCATCTTCACCTCCGGGGCCACCGAGAGCAACAACCTCAGCGTCAAGGGCGCCGCGCGGTTCTACGGCAAGGCCCGAGGCGCCAAGGGAAAGCCGGCGAAGCGACACGTCATCACGACCCAGACGGAGCACAAGTGCGTGTTGGACTCGTGTCGATCGCTCGAGCAGGACGGGTTCGACGTGACGTACTTGCCCGTCCAGGAGTCTACCGGGATGGTGGACTTGGAGGAGCTGGAAAATGCGATGCGAGAGGACACGTTGTTGGTGAGCGTGATGGCGGTGAACAACGAGATCGGGACGAGGCAGCCGATCGAGGAGATCGGGAGGGCGTGTCGGAAGAGGAAGGTGCTGTTTCACACCGACGGTGAGTTGTTTGGGCGTGGGGGGGGGGGGCTGGAGGGGATGCTTTTGCGATGCCTCTTGCGCTGTGGAAATTATTTTCTTTTCGGCCGGTGTGGCGAAGTTCTTTCGTTGCCGCCCCCGTTGGCTGGGTTCCGCGGCTCCGCCCGTCTTGGGCCAAGCAAGAAGGCGGAAGGCGATCCAGTTCTCCCACGCTCTTTGTTTGGACGATTGATTCTGGAGAGAAGAGACGACATCGTAACGCTGGGGAGGCGCACAATGTCGAGGCACGACAACTTGCGTTGGTCCTTCCCTGAAGGAGTCCTGGATTGGGCGGCGGGGGTCGGCAGCATGTCACGGTCTCGAGGCTTGCCCTCTGTCCGGGTCGTCTCCAGTTCCAACAATGTCAGAGAGCAAGGTGCCAATCGATCATGGCAACACGTGTCTCTCTGAAACTTGGCAGCGTCCATGGATGTTTTTGGTCCACGATGCGCAATCCCCCGGGGATGGTATTTCAGGTGTAGAAATAACCTCTTGTTGGGGAAGACGAGTTCGATTGCGACAACGAGCCTTTGAGGAGCTTTTTCCTGCCAGAATGCAGGAAAGGAACTCAAACGAAGCGCCAGGTTTGGTCGTGGACCATCAGCTGAAATGCCATAATGGATCAAGGATATGGTCGACCTGCATGAAGCCAACACGTCCCAATTCCAGATTGGAATGTTTCACTTAGACACCGATGAAGAGTGACGATTGGGGCTTTCACGTGGCTGATTTCAAACGCACAATTGTTAAACTATTCGTCGCAAGATCGTTGCATCTTCCCAGTGGGTGGGGGGGTGAATCCCAATGTTCACTTCTGACTATGTCTTTTCCTTCCACGAATCCGATGGAACCAATGGACGTGCTCAGCTGCGCAAATGCTCGGCAAGCTCCCCATCGACGTGAACGAGATGAACATCGACCTCATGTCCCTCTCCTCCCACAAGGTCTACGGACCCAAGGGGATCGGGGCCCTATACGTCCGACGCCGTCCCCGCGTCCGCCTAGAGCCGCTCTTCAGCGGCGGCGGGCAAGAGAGGGGACTGCGCTCGGGGACCCTCCCCCACGCCCTGTGCGCCGGGTTCGGCGCCGCGTGCGAGCTGGCCGAGCGCGAGATGGACATCGACGACGCGTGGGTCCGTCGCCTCAGCGACAAGCTGTGCCGCGGGATCGAGGAGCGCATTCCGATGGTCACGCGCAACGGACACCCGGAGGCGCGTTATCCCGGCTGCGTCAACTACTCCTTCGCGTACGTCGAGGGCGAGTCCCTCCTCATGGCGCTCAAGAACGTGGCCGTGTCGTCCGGGTCGGCGTGCACGTCCGCGTCCTTGGAGCCGAGCTACGTGCTGCGCGCCCTCGGCGTAGATGACGAGCTGGCCCATGGCAGCCTGAGGTTTGGGGTGGGGCGCTTCACGGCGGAGGAGGAGGTGGACTTCCTCCTGGACCTGTTGGAGGAGCATGTGGGGAGGTTGAGGGAGATGAGCCCGCTGTGGGAGATGGTGCAGGAGGGAATTGACCTGAAGTCGATCCAGTGGAGCCAGGACGCGCATCATCATTAGTATGCGCCTCTATGGTGCAATGTCTGGAAGAACGATCCGCACGAAC
Source organism: Thalassiosira exigua (assembly GCA_036939895.1). Lineage (NCBI taxonomy): Eukaryota > Bacillariophyta > Thalassiosirophyceae > Thalassiosirales > Thalassiosiraceae > Thalassiosira > Thalassiosira exigua. The sequence continues at coordinate 6,436 of JALLPA010000916.1, forward strand.
CGCTGCTGATTCTCATTAGTTTTTTCAGACGGGGCCAGTTTGGATTAACAGCCAGACAAATAATTGGTAATCAATGCGGGATGGTAGGATGTATATTTTTCATGGGGAAAATACAACAAATTGAAGATATGATTTCCTTGATGGCACGTTCTTAGGTGATAGAGGCGATGAGAGAGACATCAATTTAGAGGGCAGAAGGATCTTAAGATCTTGCTGTGGACTAGGGTACATAAATAGACCAATTTCCGCTCTTCCCGAATCACCCACACTGTGCATGATCATTCATTGCCTATTTTCGATTACCATGTGATATTGAGATATCAACTTCCAAACTTCTCTTTCCATCTGTCACATTTCTTAGAAGATCCCCCCGCACCTCTGCACAACTCAACGCATGTCTGAAAGAAATCCGTCTTCGCTGCTGCCGTTTGGTTTGCTCCAGACCATTCTGGAATAGGGTAGTCAAAATCAAGGACGCTGGGAGAAACAGTATAACAAGTAAGCGAAAGAACGTGGGAAGAAACGAGCAAGATCATGAGGTTGAAAACACAACATTTTCCAGTGATACGCACCATTCGCACGCTACGGGACGATCGGCGGATCCGCATGTGTACTGAATCTCACAAGTGGCGCGGGTAATGTCGTGGCAGCCAATGATGTCATTGACCGGGGCCGTACAGTTGATGAGCTGATACAGACGAGCCTTGTCGTCAATCATGGCAACGGGATCTCTTGCTGGGATAACGTTGAAGGTGAAAGTGTCTAGTTTTTCCTGAAGCGAGGGGTAGGAGAGGTGCGTTACAAAACTGGTGTAGCATCAAGACAAGATCGGCGCCGAAAACTCACCACAGTGACTGGAGGAATGAACGAGTCGCGAGACAGCATGGCGTTCGGTCCAGATATTGCAACAGCGTTTGCGTCAGTCTCGGCTCCAGTAATTATTGCCAATCCACCACCTATTTCGTACCAGTGACACCGGGAATTGTTATTTTCCATGAGAGGAACTGCATGGCAACGGACTACAACATGTCTCACCCAAGCTGTGTCCTGTTACAACAACGCGGAGGCCCTTCACCTCCTTCAAGTAATTCACAAAGCCCCTCGTTTCGCGGTAAAAAGCGACCTTGTTCAAACTATCGGACTCGAGGCGAGAAAGCACGTATATCATGTGATGGAGAATGGGAGTGAAAAGTTCTGAAAATGGCAGCACAAATCGAAGACCCTGGCCAAGAGTCATTTGAAAAAGGTGGAATTGAGATAGACAGGTGAGGAGCATGCCTAACTGCATCCAATGGTGATACTCACTTGAAACAATATGGCCGGGAGCCACAGCTGGGCATCTGCGATGAGATCCCAGGCAGTTTTTGTGCCCCGAATAGTCAGAGCAGCACTATTGATCGCAGGAAATGTGATTACCTTGTAAGAGACCGCGGAACCAAAGCCGAAGTCCTCGTATTCCGGAGATTGTTTGAACTCATCAATTAATGCAACATCATTTTTTGCTACGCCCGTGCCGAACCATCGCTCCAAAAAGAATGTTGCCGAGTCGTCATCAATATACGCTAGTTTTGAAAGGAATGCGAAATCTTGCAGCCTAATGTCAGTCCCGTTAAACCCTGCAAAGTATGCGTTGCGGCACAGGAAGTGTAATATACAAGTAGGTTAGTTTTGCGCACAGCTTAGACAAAGAAAATCATTCCAAGTCCTACCTTTTGTAATCTCGCAAGTGGGGTAAGGCATCGCCGGCTTGGCCAGATATTTATAGTCATCTAACAAAGTCACGGGCTCTTGGGATTGTGACATGGTTGACCCGGATTGATTTTGATAATGATACTCCTTACCAGCCCAAGCCGCCTTCAAACATGCAGTACATACCACAGTGCAACATAATGAGCAACTTGATGCAGATGAACAGAAGGGACATAGACTACGCAAAATCAACAGGAACGTACAACAACAGCCATAAAAATGGCAAATAGAAGGTAGGTGACCGTCCAGAAGTGTCTCGCTTTATCGCTGCCAGCCGCAACCAAATGGTAGAGAACCGATTTCTTCCTCCATTTCTTCCTATCCATGGTCTCCTCCAGGCTATCACGAAAGTATCCTTTTTTGCTGCTTTTGAGTACAATCCGCGGATTCCAGTAATGCTTCAACCCAGAAAAGATGCCCAAAACTGAGAACATAATTGCAGAGTTTGGGCTGTTTATGCAGAGAAAGATCAATGGTAGTATGTAGAGAAACCATACTTGGAAAAAGACTGGTGGGGATGCAGAAAAAGGTACATTAGTGTTGGAAACAGCCAACTGCAACAATTCCATTTCCCTTATCGGTACACAGCAAATGGAACATTTGTCCACTTACTGACAGTCCACACAAATCCGTCTTTGGGTATTGAATGCTCATGAAGTTCCCAATAGCGGTACAACGCAGTGCTTTTGTCGTTGGCTATCTCTCGTCGTAAATCAAACAGACGACAAGTCGTATACCCGACCCAAAGGAAATACAAAACCACAATAAATGTTGTTATTCCGAGAACAACCTGAGGAAGACCAAACCAAAGGGCGAAGCTGCCATCGCGCAGATATTGAAACGAAGAAATCTGTGATCAGGAAAAGTTTCATTGAGAGAGGCAATTCGTCTTTGAACTGACCTGATGAATAGAAGAACCACGATTACATTACCCAGAATGTTGCAAGCAATGTTGCTATTGATCTGAACCTTGGTTAAACTTGATTCGCCATGAGTAATCGGGATTGCTGAATGAATTCCTCCACTTCGGCAGAACAGTTTCTCCAAGCTCCACGAGTAGCGTGTCACATAAAATGTGCTTCCTAGAAAGTTCCAAGTACAAAAAATGTGAAGTTACATTTGCATGAAGTAAACGATAAGAGTTGATTTCTTACCTAGGATCTCATCCACGTTGTCAATTTTTGTGTTTGATTTTTGGACAAAACACGGATTCCATTCCTTGTTAGCAAAGAAGGAATAGGGCCCCTCAGAAAACACTGATATCAGGTCAATGCATTTGCTGTTCACTTGTGTGGCTATACCGCTTCCTTCCTCCATTTTCTTAAAGTATCGATATTTGCCCGTTAGTCGATGTCGCATTGTGCGGACACATGCTTTGCCTGCCTTCTTCAGCCAGTATTGAATTCTTGCCCTCCGCGGATCGTCGTCGATCAGTGAGGTTCCGTCGTCCTCTTCCATAAGTTCCAGGCAGGCCCAAACTTCAAGCCAAAGTAGGCATGCCGAGAAGAGGCACCAGAAAATGATGATCGACGAAAACCATACCAGCAAGGAAATTTCCCACCATCTTGGAGACTTGGAGAAGAGTGTTATGATGAATGCCAACATGGGAATTCCAATGTGTAGCACTGAAATAGAAGGGATGTTATCGTCAATGGGTTTGCATGCATCATGAATCAAATTGGTGCCCACATATGGCACTACAACTCACAAAACGCAATCCATTCCGTTGTAGCAGCACCGAGCCCAAAGCTTCGAAGAAATGGGTAGCCTCGAAACGTATCAACAACATACCTTCCAACTAGTGTCATCCCCATGGCCATGCTGTAAATAAAAACAGGGATAGACAGAAGTAAAGCGATGAAGTCAATAACTTTCATGTCCTTTGTGCTGATAGAAGAGCGAGAAACGCAGGAAAGATATCGAAAGATGAGATTGCTATGGACCAGTGACACCATCAATAATTTTACTAACCTTGTTGTCCCAAGTGTCAGTGCCAAATCGATAAATAGAAAGAGCAATATGCATAATCCCGAGATGAACAAGAACCCAGCTACAAAAATCGCCATGAGAGTGTACGTCGCTCTCAGGAAATTCAATGCATAGCTTTTGTCATTCACTGTTTTCACCAGAAGTCCATTAAACTCCTCATTATCCGTTGTGTCACCACCCCGTGAATCCCCATTTTGTGGCAACGGCTGGCAACGCTCTTCCAGGATCAACTGCCCGTAGGGTTGTTCATAAACTTTCATTTCTCTCCCTGCTGCTCGGAAGCGAATTCCTTGGGATTGAAGGCTGGGGTTGTGTGGTGCCGAACGGTGAGAAGATATCGACACCCATAACAACTGCACTTTTCACTCGTCACCCTTGGTATTTTACCTGAAATCATCGACGAGGCCATCGAGCGAAAGCGGTGGCAATGGTGGACCGGGTTTCTCGAAGTACTCCTCTCCAGCCCATCCTCTAGACTTTGCAAAAGCCCCTTCCCCGGCTCCCAAGAGGGGCTCCTCCAACTCCAACCGTCCCTCCGCCCCGCCTCCTTCGACAGTCGCGGTCGCCTTCGGAGATCGCTCCATCTTCGCGCGGCGCTCGAACTGCCTGGCCTCCCGTCCGGTGCAAAAGTCTCCTAATGTGATGTTGTTTTGGCTTGCGTCCTTGCTTTGCTTTTGGGCCGGATCGCCGAGAAAAGCTATGGTACACATCTACTGACTTCTTTATGTCACTCTCCTTTATGTCACAAGATTCCCATGACGGCGATTTTTTAGGTCAATGTCTACATTTCAATATACCAAAGATTCATCGCCAAAATTATCCTATCTCGCGACAGGCAGCCGCCGCGCTCCTGCCATTGCTTCGTAGCTCTGGATGCGTATTGTAGGTAGATCATGATGTGGCGTGGGGATCGGAGTGACAAATGAACGCCCAAGTGAAAGGGATGGGGTGGACAAAGAGAGATGGCCAGGCGGAGGGTGCCCCATGCATCGCCATTTGACCGTCAGATAAACTTTACTAATGCGTTTTGGAAAGTGTACTCCAAAACACAGTATGCTATTGAATTTGCATAGTATTAAATTATGGCGCTCGGGGTCGTGTTGAGTAGATTGTAGGTTTCGGCAGTTGCATAGAGGACGCCCCCCTCCCCCCCATTCGATTTGTGGACTCCATATATCAATCCAATTGATCACGACGAAGGCCTCTCGACCTCATTCAAAAAAAGGTCCAGCAACTCCTGGCCCAAGCAGTTGATCCATACCGCACACGAGACATATCACTTTGTGTTCGTCTTCTGTGGATCAAATCGCACGGGTCCCATGTGATCAAATCAAGCTTTTCGAAACGGATAAACGTCAAAGCTGTTGTACATCATAGCCATCATCTCCGGAACGTCGCTCCCAAGCTCTGTAACAGGGAAAATCTGCGAGAGGCTCCCGACAAGGCTGGCCAGAGACGGATGGAACAGGGCGTACGATCCGGAAGGAAAGTGGGGCGGCAGCTGCTGCGGCCGCGGGTGGGAGTCGAGCAACACAAAGTCCGCGGAGGAGGCGGGCGCGGACGACGGGGGGAGGAGGACGAGGACGGTCTCCGGAGGCTTCGTGATCACCGCGGCGACGTAACATCGCGAGTCGACGGCGTCCGTCCGGCACTGGCTCAAGACGGCCTCCAGACCCATGGGATGCCCCGAGGAACTCGCGAGGAGGCCCTGCCTCGGGGAGGAGGGCAGGAGGGCGATGGTCGACGTCGTGGCCTCGGCGGCGACGTCGCCCTCCGGGGCGCGGGCGCGCAGGGCGCTCCACAGCTCTTCCACCGACGAGTGCTCCACGCCTCCCGCGACGCCCGCGCCGCCGAGGACGTCGCGGTGCAGCCCGATCCCCTCCCGGACGCACCGGGCCAAGAACGCGGCGTCGACGGCGCCCTCGAGGGCGGCGGACGACGCCGACGACGCCGTCGCTTCCAGGGCGGCGCGCGCCGTCGCCAGGGCGATGGCGGTGCACGCGCTCCTCCCACCCTCTTCGCCGTACTGGCTCGCGCGGGAGTGGACGGCCCGGACGTCGCGATCGCCGCCGTCGCCCGCGCCGGCGCCCCCCCCTCGCCCTTGGCCCTCCCGGCCGCCGTCGCCGCCGCAGCCCAGCAGGAGGTCGATGGCCCGCTCCAAACTCCCGCAGTCCGCCAGCGCCCGGGCGGATCGATCCCTGCCGAATCCCATGGACGTGAGCATGGCGATGCGCGCCTCCTCATCGGCGTCCGCCATGTTCAGTTCTCAGGAACTCTCAGGACTCAGGAAGCTCCGGATCGAGTTTGCGAAAGCACTCGAACTCAAATCGCTCACTTTTTTTTT
>JALLPA010000917.1:0-14288 GCA_036939895.1 Thalassiosira exigua
ATAGAACTAAGCTTCGTACGAGCATTAGAAGCAGTACTTGTTCTATGGCATTGCAATAATTACTTGAACTACTTATTGGGTCAATAACTGTTATGTCTTGAAGTATCTAAGTGCTTGTTATCTTTTTAATACCTACAATAGCTCCTAGGTATTTCAACAGCCATCAAATTGCTTCTGCCAAGCCTGGTGCATCATCCAGGAGAGGCCATTTCACGACGCCTCCACTGCATGGAATTGTAAGTCATACTCATATCCTTTGAAACAAGTATGTGTGGGGTCCACCCTCATTTGACTCCAAGGCCATTGGGGACCAGGGTCAGCATTACCACGGTCCTACTCACAAGCACAAAAATACCAATCCAGCCATCAGATATCCCTTCTCAGCTATTGTCGAGGCTGCCTCCAATGCAGTCCCAGCCTCAAAATCCACATCGCGCTCGTCCTCACTCAGACCAATACCCAGGGAAGACTTTCCCTTGATGTCAAGGCTGAGGAAAACGGGGGTCAGCAGAGCCACAATTACAACCTACTGCTTCCACCTTACAGCCCGTAGCCACAACAGTTATCTTCCATCGACACCTCAAACATTGACAACCCCTCATCCTAACCGATGGGAATGCGTTGGGCAAGATTCTGGCCGGTGCTGAGGCTAAAGAGGGATGGGATCAGCAGTGATGCAACCTCAAAAATTCCACATCTTTGTTAGCCTGTAGGCGCATATATTGTTGCACTCCCGCCTCCCCCAACAACCCCCCCTCCCGGCCCAACTGCTCCTCCTAAATGTAGTCGGCATGTGTGTGAGAAAAAGGGAAGGGTCAATTAGTGTTCAGAGGCGAATTCATAAAAATGAATGACGCTGTTTTTGGACTCACCAACTTTCTGCCACACCTGAAATTGGGGCACTGCCAGCAGCATACCAGCAGATGCGACCAACAGTCTTACCTCCTGATGTTGCCAGGGATCTTTGGGAGGCAATGAGTGCCTCTAGCGACGGCATCGGCAGCTGTTTTTGGCCGTCGATTACAAGACAGCTAAGACCATGGCGACCATGATCGTCATAAATTATGGACACCATCACCATTGTTGACGGCTTGGCAGTGATATCTCTAGCACAGCCCCCCATTAAAAAATGGCCTCAAACTGACCTTCTCACGAGTAAAAGGAAGGCCGGGACGAAGCCATTTTCACATGGGATAATAAGTTTCGAGGGAGAACATCTTGCCTAGGGGCCCCATTGATGGGCGGATTGTCCTTGACAAATTGGCATCGATCCACCCCTTGGAGCTGGTTTTGGCAACAACAGTCTGTTATTTCCCATCATCGTTTTTGACCCTCACATCCAGGAGTTTCTCTCCGAGTTTTTTTTTGGGTAAGTACGTAAATAGGTGTACGTCAATAGGTATGAGGGACCACCTACCGTAGGCGAGGTTCCAGTCCAAATTTGGTCAAAAATCCACATCATGTTTCCAACATAGGAATGCCAAAACTAGCATGTCAAATATATTTTATCATATGAGTGTTCTCTCTACCAAATATCTAATATTGTTCCATCAAGTAGCCGCGAGACAGCATCAATAATATGGTAAGTCATCCCCGTAGTTCGGACGAAACTGCCCAGAAATTGTGTGAAGACAACATCCACCGCCACTCAGAAGCCACTCCGCACCATGGGCCATGAAGAAGCCAATGTATGGTGAATTTATGGGTCTATGGTACGTAGTCTCTCCTGTTGTCGATGCAAGAAGCTAGGGAGAGGGGGAGGTTGACTTGGCATGTCCCCCAAAGGCATGGAAATCCTCAAGAACGAAGCTCGACCGTCCTGGAGCCTCTCACTGTAACACACAGATTTAGTACATATGATTTCAAGCGCCGTTGGGAATTAGTATTTTTATTCAAAAAATCTTCAAGATCCATGTATGAACGCGTACTACAGTGTGTCTCATTCGACCAATGCATCCTCCTCATTCCACATCCAAAATCCGCCTCCGCGCCGCCGCCGCCGCCACCCGCGCCCGCGCCGACGCCGACGATCCTCCGGCTTCAACCCGCCCGGCTGCTCCCGCCGTCAGGGCCACCGTAGTCGCCGCCCTCTCTCTCGATCGAAGGCCTACGCCGTCCCCTCAATCGAGGAGGGGATCAGGCCAACGCACCAGCGGAGTTTAACGCGCGGGCGCGAGACTCGCTCTGTTTCGAAAAAAACGCAACGACAATGACGAAGATCGCCGAACTGCAGGACAAGGGGGCCGTGGTGGCGTGGAGTCCCCTTAGGGAACATGCCGACGTGATAGCGTGCGGGAGCAAGGTGCGTTCTCTTTGGCTGTCGGTATTTTTCTACCCTCTCTGCGAAATTCGGAGCCCCCCCCCCCTGGCACGGGCTGTTGGGCTCTCTTAGCCCCCATATTCTGCCCATTGGGCATTGCGGGACATTGGTTCGTATGGGCGCCTATGGAATGAAATGGTATGGGAATGGCGGGGAGGGGAGATGGGCTTTCTAGTCTTTCCATACGTGCTCAGGCACTTTGTTGGCAGGCCAGGGCCAAGGGCCCATATTCACTACTTGTGTAGGTGACTCTGGATGACATCGGCCTTAAGTGCCCAGTGCCGTTTGTCAAGAGATTTCAAAAGCCTAAGGGAATTTGCACCCATGGGGGGCCAAGTTCCTTCGGGGTTCGTGGGCACGGGCACACGTTTTATAAGCTTCTACACTGGTCGCATGCATCTGGCTAAGACCTCAAAGATTTTTGTCAAGGATCAAGGGGGCCCAGCGAAAGAGTTCCCACCAAACTATTATGCGAAACAGTCCACAGAAACGTTTGCCTCCCCGTCGGGACGAAAAGCACCTTCAAATTCCCGTTGCAACTGAAATGAATCCTCGTGAAAGATATCGAGCTGATGATAGGAGAGCAGATGCCGTAGGCTACTTCTAGGAAGATCTTGTTCTAACCAAGTGCACCCCCCCCGAAAGTACGCTGACGAAGTTCGTTTCTCTTTCGGATCCAAATTTGTTTGCAGGAAAAGGGAGGCATGGGCTTCGATGACTATGGGGGATCTCTGGAGCTATATGACTGGAATATTACCCAGGGAGGAGACTCGATGCCCGAGCCCATGTTGTTGGGAAGCGTCAAGACCGCGACGCGATTCGGCAGCCTCGCTTGGGGGGGTGGGTCCGACGTTTCCGACAGCATCTTGGCCGGAGGTATGCTCGACGGGACCGTCAACCTATGGAAACCCTCCTCTCTCCTCAGTGGCGGCTCGGACGACGCCCCTGCGGCGTCAGTGCAGCGGCACAAGGGCGCTGTCTCTGCGCTGAAGTTCAACCCCCACGCCGACTCGCGCAATATCCTCGCCACTGGTGGGGGCTCCGGCCAGGTATGGATGATGGACGTTGCACAGACCAGCACCGTGGATGCGTACTCGCCCAATGGCGACGACGCGAACGGCTGCAATGTGGGGGGGGAGGTGACGCAAGTGGCGTGGAACTCTCAGGTGTCCCACATCCTGGCATCGTCCTCCGCCAACGGTACCGTCGTCGTGTGGGACCTCCGCCAGAAGAAGCCCTGGTGCGAGCTGCGCGCCGAGTCAGGATGTCCCGTGAGCGACGTGGCGTGGAACCCCACCCAGGGGCTTCACATGATGACAGCGGGCGAGGGGGGTGCCGGGGGGCTGAAGCTGTGGGACCTGCGGGCGTCTACGTCCATGCCGCTGACGGCGCTCGAGGGCGGGCACGCGGGGGGCGTGCTCGCTATGGACTGGTGCCCACACGATGATACTCTGCTGGTGAGCTGCGGGAACGACAATCGGACGCTGCTCTGGGACTTGTACTCGCTGCGGCCCATTGCAGAGATCCCCAACGACGAGGACTCAGGCCAGGGCCGCCAGCAGAACCAGCAGCCGAACGATTTCTATGGCGGAGGTCTGGGAACTTCGCAACAGAAGCGGTACGACGTGGCCTGGTCCCCCATCAGACGTGGGGTCATCTCCACATGTTCCTTCGACCGCAAGATCCAGGCCCATTCAGTCGTTGGGCTGGCAACGAAATGCGGCCGACCGCCCAAGTGGATGAGCCCAGCGGGTGGTGTTTCATGTGGCTTTGGCGGAACTGTGGTCTCCGTGAACAACTCCAACCCATCCCAGCGCTATGTCGCGGTTGACACTGTCGTGGAGAACCCGGACCTGGTCAAGGCATCGGAACGCTTCGAGTCAGATTTCGTGGCGGCTGCGGGCGACTATGCATCCTACTGCGCCACCATGTCCGCGCAAACCTCGGAGTCGCACGAGCGACAGATCTGGAGTTTCATGAGGATCATGTTCGAGACAAATGCACGGGAGGAGCTGCTGGCCCACTTGGGGTTTGATCCGGAGAAGATCCACAAAACAGCCATGGAGTTTACTGAGGATGAGGCAGAAGGGGACAATGGGTCGGCGCCTCCCCCTCCTCCCCCTCCCCCTGGGGATGAGGTTGTCCGTGATGGCGGTGCGACCATGACCAAGAAGGCCGAAAGCGCCGTAAAAGACGCACTGCTTGTTGGAAACTTTGAAGCAGCGGTTGAGTGCTGCTTTCGCTCTGGGAACCTCGCCGACGCGTTGATCCTGGCTTCATGCGGCGGTGCCGACCTCTGGCAAAAGGCGCAGGCCGAGTACTTTGCTCGCGAGACACCCCGTCGACCGTTCCTTTCCCTAGTGGGCGCCGTTATCCATGACCGGCTCACAGATCTTGTGGTCGCATCAGACCCGGGAGGATGGAGGGAGACTCTGGCTGTACTCTCGACCTATGGAAAGTCGGAGGAATTCCCCACGCTTTGTGCCTCTCTCGGAGATAGACTGGAGGAAGCTGGCGATTTTGCCAACGCGAGCCTTTGTTACATGTGTGCGCTGAACCTTGGCCGGGCAGTGAAGTATTGGAAGTTCACGCTCCAGAGTGCCAATGAGTCTTCCGAAGGTGGTATGGACATGCTTTCTTTACAAGACTTCGTAGAGAAGGTAACCGTCTTCATTCAGGCATTGGACTCGGACCACGATTTGGATGATGAGGTTGCGGATATGTTTGCGGACTATTCCAAGGCTCTTTCCAACCAGGGACTTTTTGTGCCTGCAGCGAAATACTTGAAGGGATGCGACACCCAAGAATGCAGGGAACTTCGTGACCGGATCTACCGCAGCCGGATGGGCGCGTTCTGCCCCGATCTCATCGCTTCACCTCCAGACTTCCCCTATGAGTTTTTGAATGTTGGCGTTGCTCGCGACTTGCACGGCATCACGGTGAAACAAGGAGGGGGCGAACAACAATTACAAATGCAGCAGCAGCAAGATCAATTTGCATCAAGTGCCACTGCTAGTGCTTCTGAGTTGACTACCAATACTACCACTCAGGATCAACAACAAGCACAGGTACAGCAGTCACCGCAGCTTCAGCCAACGCAACCTGAGGTGTGTTTCACGTCCACATGCTTTGTGTTTCTCTCGATTTTGTTTGTTGACCCCTCTGTTCCTTTTAGGACTCGAGTCCAACTCTTCCGCCTGGTTGGGTGGCTGTTCAAGATCCTTCCAGCGGGCAGACATACTATGCCAACCAGAGCACTGGAGAGGCGTCATGGGATCCACCTGCAGCAGTGGCGGTCGCCCCGGCACCTGCTCCCCAGCCCGTAGCAGCGGCGGCAGGGGCAAACTCATATGCCACATCCCAGCCTGCGATGTCTCCTACCGAAAATGATGTCGATATCCAGACGCAGTCATCCTATGCAACAAGCAATGGCCACCGCAGCAGCACATCACAGAAAGTTGCGAGCAAATACGGAGATGGCTTTGTGACATCAGCATCGAACCCTCAGCTTGCAGAGCAATATGGCAATGTAGGAACGAGGTGAGAATCTTTTACCAGTTCGTCATGTTTCCGTTCGTACCAGTTTGATCCCTAACCATGAACAACAAATAAACTCAGTAACCCCTACACGGATGCAAACAGGCCCGGAACTGCGGCCGCAGCAGTGGGCAACACACCGAAGAAGGCCCCTGTATCGGGGACGTTTGACCCCAACTTGATAAGTGAGGAGTACAAGTATTTGCAGGACGGACTGATGGCCATCGTTGAGCAGTTGGCGGCGTCTGCTGTGGGATCGATGGAGAAAAAACAGGCCGCTGAGTCTCAGAAGGCCGTAGCCGTTTTCATGAAAACGCTCGCCAGAGGAGGAGTAGATGGAGACATTGCCAACAAAGTTGGTACTGTTCTGTCTTCGTTGCAAAATCGCGATTACGGTACGGCATCATCCATCGTCACTGGTCTCGTGAGCAATGAGTGGAAAGATCACAAGGATTGGTTGAAGGGGATGAAGTTTTTGGTGCAGATGGCTTCAAGAAAGCAAATCTGATGAGTAAGATATGCCGTCACCAACGCCTTTTGACTGGATGTCTGTTCACATTGAGAAAAATAATTATAGAAATATGATCGAAAGGCATTTTCGAATCGACGACTTTTGAAGACAGATTGGGGACGCCCTTGTAGTTTGCCAAGGCGAATTCTTAGTGCGCAGCAGTGCGAGGAGTTTGCATAGGAAAGGTACCACTTTCACACTGTTTTATCTGGCTTCCATAGGCTCCAGTTAAAGCTACCATCTCGTATGTTATCGATCTGCGATAATTGTACGCCTTTTATAACAAGCTAAATCTATTTTCTTTAACCCAATCAGTTGTAATCCCTGTACCATCCCGCATCTTCCATTGCTTCATTGGCTTGTGTTGAGTTCAAAGCAAAGGCGACGAACTCTTCCACAACATTGCCGCCGGGGTTAGTAGTGGGGATCACATTNTGTTGAGTTCAAAGCAAAGGCGACGAACTCTTCCACAACATTGCCGCCGGGGTTAGTAGTGGGGATCACATTCAAACCACGGAAGATCTCTAGCTCGGAAGGTAGATCAATTGCCTCAACAAGGGTTGGATTTGCTACTGCCCAGTCCTCCCAATAGATCCAGCTGTCACACCCTTCGACAGCTGGATCTATGAGTTGATTGCGAGCATCCCCCGCGCCAGAGGCAACGTAACAAACTTTTGCCCGGAGGTCGACCGTGTCTTGAAGCCGAGCGGAACGACCAATCACATCTTCCCACAAGGCAGTGCCCGACGTCAAAGTGCCATGGTAGTTCCCATCCACAATCACCATTCCGACATCATCTCGATAGAGGAGGTCGTCTAGGCCAGTGACCCCCTTTGGATTACCCGCAGGAACCAATATGACGGATCTGTGCAGTGTCAGCGGAGTACCAATGCTCCCATATCCACTGGAGGCATCGATTATATCGGCGTAAACTCGGGCAAAACCAGCTGTCTGCTGCTCTGCCGCTGTCATGAGCCCACTTGCGCACCTCAGAGCTTCCGAGCGCCACGTACTTTCAGGCCCGTAACATATCTCAATCTGAGTGTTTTTCTTCTCATAAGATTCGTTCATTCTAGAATTGAATAGATCAGCTACAGGAATCAGCGCCGTATGCGGCCCCCCAGGTCCCCAAATTTTCGCCTTGCCATTTTCACAAGTGCAAGGTTCGTCTGTGATTGTTTTGGTGAGTTGTAGCTTTCCTCGTGCGCCAGTCAAGTTGAAAGATGCAAGGATCGACCCTGCAAAGACACTTGATGTTAGAGTGAGCAAGCTGTTCTTGGTCTTCATGGTAGTTGTTTTTGTTGCTGGAGCTTTGATTTTTTTTATGGGAGGAGGTTGTGTAGACCAACTCTTCTCTTCTTTACAGAGCAGACCTAATGACCAGGTGGCACACGAATCACTACCAGGTATCAGGTTAGTGGGCTCAAGACGCTTGAGTTGGTTACTTACTTCACAGGCCCCTTTAGTTCACAGTGAACACGGGCACCACACTATTCTCGCACTGCTGGGCAAGCTCTGGATGGCCTTCATTCGTCATCTCGATTAGCCAGTGGGGGGCTGGCGCGGGTCGTATGCGCGGGGGAAGCGACCTCCAGGGGCCTCAACGACCATGGCGGTGGTATGCAATCTTGAATCCCGCCTACGCGCGTGTTACGATACCGACACAGAGGAACGTGTATGAGCAAGAGTACGAGTGAGGTACAAAGCAAGACACGCCGACCCTGCCCGCCTTGCGGGTCTTGGGTGTACGAATCGTATCGTAGGTACGCTACTATCGTACCATACCATACCCGTAGACCCATTATGAGTATGGAAGGAGTCAAGATCCATGGGCCGTGAGGCCCCCCACGCTTTCTCTCTCATAGAATTAAAACGAGCAAGACGCATCGCCCATGGTACCGTGATCGTAGGAATCAAGATTCTAGGTTGCGTGCCATCCACGTCATGGGCCTCGAGGCCCCAGTCCCGCCCCAGCGCTTTCTCTCTAGAGAAGTATGTACCGGATGTGGGTATCGTACCCTATTTGTAGGGTAAATTAATACCTTAGTTGTTTAGAAGTCAGTTCCCATCCAAGTCCCATCTGGTAGTTCGTTGCTTTCAAGGCCTCAAACATACTCTGAAAACTACGATTCATGGCATAGGTGAATATCCTTCTCATCGTGACCGCATCGCAAGGGTCAGGATTCAATGTTGCATGACATGCCATGGGCCTTGAGGCCCTAGTCCCCCCACACTTTCCATCATGTAGATAGGGTGCAGTTGCCTTGACGCTACGTACCTCTAGCAGAAAGGCCTCAATACCCAAGGCTTTATCTTCCTGCGACCTCCATGGCACTGGTAGTGGATTCCATGATATTTGACTGAACCCGCCGGGTGGGATAGAAGGGAAGACTCCTCTTTGTACACTTCGACAGATAAGTCTACTCATAAAAAGTCAAAAGCAACAACAAAAACAAATAACATTTCCTACCCAGAGCCCATCGAAGACAGAACCATGAAGCTAATCAATACCATCATCGCCTCCACTGCTGCTGCCCAAACCACCGGGCTCGCCCATGCAACTGCTTCGAAAAATGATATTTCTACAAGCACCCAGCTGAGAGGGGGGTTACGCGAAGAAGAGAAGACGGCGGTCTCCTCAAGTCCCGAACAGGGTCCTTACCACTATAAGCTCAGTGATCAAGACTGGACTCCTCTCGCATCTGGCCAACTGAAAATTGCACCCAAAGAATTGGGCTTCAACATGCAATTCGCAATTGTGGAATTCGAGGCAGGAGGAGTGCGCGATCTCCACTGGTAAGCCTCGAAGTTATTTGTACCATTTGATTTTCTTGAATCGTAACATTTTCTGACTTCTTTGTGTGCAACAGGCATCGAACGGCAGCCGAGTGGGTATATGTATCCAAAGGTAGTTGCGAGTTCACCCTAATGGACGACAAGAACCGTTATGTCACTGGCGTAGCCAACGTCGGTGATGTGTGGTACTTTCCACTTGGTTGGCAGGTGAGAATCCTCGTACTAACTCTACCCTCTCGAGAAAATACACTCCTAAATTCTTACCTCTTTTGTACTGCCAGCACTCAATCCAAGCCATCGACCCCGACGATGGATGCACTACACTGCTTTGGTTCGATGCAGTCGATGGTGCTGGTAGCATCAACCTCTCTGACATGATGGCTGCTTATCCGGACGACATCGTGAAGGCCAGTTTGAATGGCATACCCGCAGAGGTAGCATCAACATTCCCCGACAGGCAGAACTCGGTCGCGCTTGGAACGATCAAAGACGAGAGAAATGCGCCAAGCGATTTCCCGCTCAACCTTTGGCCAGTATTCCCAGTCGATCGTGGCGAAATTTCCGACTCGGGAGAAGGTGGCACGGAGTATGCCGTTCGGCAAGAGCAGCTGCAGATCGCCCACTCAATGTCGGGTGGAAGGATCGAGCTAGAAGCGGGTGGCATGAGGGAGCTACATTGGCACACCAACGCAGATGAACTTCATTACATCCTCAGTGGGTGTGTAAGGAACATCGTTCACAGCAACATCAAGTTCCCAGAAGAGAAACCAAAAGAGTACACCATNCAGTGGGTGTGTAAGGAACATCGTTCACAGCAACATCAAGTTCCCAGAAGAGAAACCAAAAGAGTACACCATCTGCGCTGGAGATATCGGCTATGTCCCACGGAACTTTGTCCATTACCTCGAAGCGGTCGATGGGCCTGCGACTGTCATCATTGCTTTCAACCACAAAAGCTGGGGCACGCAGGGTCTTTCCGGAATGATGAGTGTGACTCCAGTACATGTAACTTCGTCCACTCTAACGACCACCGAGGAGGTCGCAGAGGAGTTCTTTCCAAAGAAATCTACTGCCTTTTTGAGAAAGAGAGATGGAGCTGTTCGTGGAGAAAAACAAGAGACTGATGGTCAATATGGTACCGAGGACAACCAGCCTCCTATCTTAGGACAACAGGTTCTGAAAGCAGAGTAAGAATATTGAAGATGTGCCAAGGCTCCATAGGCAGCACCATCGTTCAAGTGTTTGTTATATAAGACATATAAAGCTATGCTACCGTCTGCACTTTTTTGTTCATTACATCATGCTTCCACTGGTGGCTGGGCACCAACCCAACGTCATAGCCAAGCAAAACCAGGCAAGTGGGTTTTGCTCACACAGGTATCAATAAATGATAACTGGTCATGATTTGTTCATGTCCATCATCAAGTTTCAAATGTTCATTCCATTTTTCCACAAGTGACTTCGTCATGTCACAGCAAGTTGTTGGTGTGATTGATCAAGAAGTTTGTGAACGCTAGAAGTCCGCCTTATCAATTGCACCCCACTATGATTTTTTTGCCAAATGTGTGTCGTTTGTAGTTTATCCAGTGGATTTGATTCACACATCCACGGAACTCATGGCTCAACAGTCGGAGCACAAATGTTTGTGTTCGTGCTTAGATGCTTTCCTCCACCCAAGCAGATTCCAAGGGTTAATAAATAATCTGCCAGTACATTAGCTGCACGTCCCACTTCGTAGTGTGCGCAATATTTCAAGATACTTAGGACTGTCAGGGGAAATGGCCCCTGATCGTAGCATGTAGTCTATTATGACTGGTGGTAATGGTTGCAAGGCGATGACAATATGAGCACTTCTGGTGGAGACCGAAACAGTTGATCAACAAAGGCCACCGAGGTTTCCTATCGTACTCACCAGGATAGCAGTTCGGCTTGATCGGATCATCATATTCCGGAGCCATCGATCTACCAATGTCCTCCAGGCCCCACGTGAAGAAATTCTCCACCTCGCCATCGTTGGCCGTCGGGACGAAGTCTTTCGGCAGGAGCAAGTCGAAGCAAAATAGGACGACCCTGCTCATCACGCCCTCTCCCCGATCCTTCCGCGGACCTCCGTAATTCTCGTAGCTGATGGCTCCGGCGGCTTTTATGCCCTGTCTCGTAAGCTCCGGCGGAATGCCCGCTTCTTCCGTGCATTCCTTGATCACGTTGTCCATCAGGGACAGTCCCGCCGGCTGGCCTCCCGCGACGATGTGATCCAGAAAGCCGGGAAACTTCGACTTCGTCTTGGACCGCCGCGCCATCCACATCCGAGTCTCGCCGTGCTCATCGCGGACGAGGCCGTTGATGTGAACGCCGTATTCCATGACCCCCAACAACGACGCGGCAGCCCTCTCTATAAGAAATGCCGGCGGATCTCCGAAGCTCTCGGCGACGGGATACAGCTCGTCGCGCCACCCGGTCACGTACCCCTCGTCGCGCAGACGCTCCATGACCGACTTCACGGAGCGGGTCCGTTGCTCAACGGTGGTTCCGGCAGCGTTGCCGAGCGTCAGAGTAGGACGGTTCGTCCCGGTGGACAATTCGAAGATCGGCCCGCCCGTCGAGCTCAGCCTCTCGGCGACTTTGGGCGTAACCTTTCCCAGGACTCGACCGCTCACAGAGAAGTCGAGGATCCCTTGTTGAACGTCGTAGGGCGTGTGGTTCACCGCCTTGATGCGGTGCAGCATGTGATCCATCAGCGACGGGGAGTACCACAGCGAGCTGCTGCCATCGCCATCGCCGCTATCGCCCCCTTCGTCAGAAGTCGAGTGTAGGCGATGGCAGATGATGCGATGAGGCATGATTGGGTGCACATATCCATGGTGATGCCGCCCTCGAGGATGAAGAGAGGGCATCGGCATGGCGAGCTGACGTTGTCGCTGTCCCATCGCGCGCGTCGGGGGAAACTTTCCACGCCTACCGTTGGACAAACATAACGCCGTCCGGACGATCGCCATGGCCACGAGAAATGTCACTGCAACGCTTGGATAGGAGCCGACTCTTCTCAGGCGCGGCATGATGTTTTAGTAGCAGTAGAGATTATGACAATGAGTTTAGGTAGCTACGAAGGCGGGTCTGCCAACTGCCAATAAACTGCCACGCGACGACATGGCCATGGCCATGGTAAGTATCTCTAGAGATTAGAGAGGGTCGGTGAGGTGTGATGATGCCGCGTGATGTGATGGATGATGGATGGGTGTGGCTGGGTGCACCCCTCAACTCCGGGGGCACTTGAACTGCGACCAGTTAACCCTAACAGCGAAGCTGGTAGGGTTAACTGGAGCGAAGCTCCAGTACCCCCGCCGAAATGAAACCGCGATATCTGCCCTTCTGACCGATTTTGTCCCAAGCTTCGTAGCAGCATAAAATACTAAATAATACTACTATTTTATGCACTCTATCCCGAGGATCGGCGCGATCCGCGACGTCGCGTCGTCGGAGGCCTCGCACGAGGTGGGCTTGACCTTCAGGTACCCGACGAACGCCTCGTCGTCGTCGGCGGCGGCGTCCTCGGCGTCATTCCCGACGTCCTCTTCGCCGGCTACCTCCGCCGCCGCCTCCGTCCGTTCCGAAGCTCCCTCCTCGAGGATCCCCTCGCGCGATCGATACACCAGCCGGATCGCGCCGGGGCATCCTCCCCCTCCCCCCTCCTCCAGCTCCAGCTCCACGTTCGACGTGTCCCGGCCGTCGTCCTCCTCTTCCCTCTGCCCGGACCTCACGTTCGTCCCCGCCCGTCCTCCCCCGCCCAGAGTTGCCGCCGTCCATATGGCAGTCCAGCAGGTTGATCCCCCCGTCCACGACGTCCCGCAAGTTCCTCTGGGCGACGTCGGCTCCGTCCGCCAGCCGTCCCACGACGTCCTCGACCGCCCCGAGGACGTCGGCGCCGTCGACGAGGCCTCAGGCCGCGCGTCCCGCGACGTCTTCGACCGCGCCGAAAATCCAGCGGGCCAACGGGTCGTCGCCTTCGCCGTCATCGTCTTCGCCGCGCCCGCTCCTGGTGCGGCCGCCGCGGCCTCCCGCTTCGCCGTCGGAAGATCCTCCTCCGAACGCCTCCGCTATGACCGTGAGGTCCTTGAAGGAGGATCTGAGGAAGGAGTACGGCGGAGGGGAGGAGGAGGACGACCGTCCGTCGCCTCTCGGCTTGGCGATGGGGGAAGGGACGGAGTCGTCGCGCCCCTTTTTCGCGGCGTCGTCGAACGCCACCGCGCCTTTCTTTTGGCCCGAGTCTTCCTCGCCCGCGCCGTCTTTGGAGGCCGTGACGTCGGCGGGGGCGGCGGCATCCTCGACGTAGCAGTCGCGGGCGTTTTCTGCTACGCCCCCCTCGTGTCCTGCCCGCCCCTCTTCGTCCTTCCTCCTCGCCTCAAACTCGGGCTCGACCGCGGCCTTGGCGTCCCCTTCTCCCTCCTCGGCGAAGAACGTTGTCTCGTCTGCAGTTGCAACGAGACAAGAAGGAAGTCAAGCGATTGCAGGGCGCCGACAAAACTTACCTGTACCTCGAAATTCTCCAGACGCAGTTCAAGAAATCAGATGAAGCCAAGGCGGGCATGACCGACTTCGGCCGCAAGTATGAATCGTTGTGCGATCGTCTCAAAAATCCCCGAAAAAGAGCAAGTACTGTGGAGATCGAGGCGAAGCTGGAGAGGTTCAAGACTCTCTTGCGGAAGAACCACAAGACTAACAAGGCAGAATTGGCTACAGGAATTGAACATACCGCTCGGGCCGCAGGAGGAGTTTTCCTTCGCATCCTGACGAAGAAGAACAAGATGGAGTACGCGGTCGAGGCCGAGATCTGTGCGCGGGGGATACCCGTCACCACATCCAAGTCAAAGGAGAAGATCGCCAAGAAGTTGAAGTCACTGAAGATCGCCGACAAGAGAAAGTTACTTAGGTCAGATGAACGCAAGAGGCGGATTGATGAAGAACTCAAGGATGCAGACATTACTTACATCCAGCCGCAGTCAAGCGAATTGAAAGCTGTGTTGACGGACGGCACACAGCAGCAGATTCTCGACATGGAGCATGGCATCGTGGCTCTGGAGGAGGGAGGAGAGGTTTAGTGCATGATTTCACGAAGTAAACTTACAT
>JALLPA010000918.1:0-12516 GCA_036939895.1 Thalassiosira exigua
AGCACAAACTCGTGGGGTAGAGCACGAAGGGCGAGTGCAAGGGATCGTGATCCCCAGCACCTTAATCCGTGACTAAACACAAGCTTCGTGCGAGACCTGCTGGTGTGCGCGCGCCCGCCCCACGCCCCCGGTGCCGGTGCATTCTTTGCGAGGACAGGAATGGAAGCAGGAAGCAGGAAGCTCAGCGCTCAGCTTCCAGCCGCGAATGCAACATCGGCAGCGCGCTCGAGGGAATGAGCTCCGGTCCCCAGTCAGCGGTCAGTCGGGCGGTTTGGTTCCTTTCATTTTATTTCGTCGTGGGTGAATCGTTCCAATCATGGCATACTACCAGAGAGCCGCCAGACTAGCGTTTATGCCCGCTGGCGCAGCCACCGCGGCTGCATCCACCTCCATCGTCCTCGGGCGGTGCACTTCCACTGCTACGAATCGCAAGGCCAACCAGGTCGCCAGCCAGCGACTGAATGCCATCGCAACGAACACGTTTGCCTCCTTCCCCAGGCTTTTGTTCCAAAGGAAGTTTGCATCATCTGTGCTCAGAGAAGCGGAGGGTGCGACGGGGAAAAGCGCCACAGACGCGGCGAGAGGTGGCAAGGGATTCGTGGAATGGTACGAAGGCCACCTCAAATCAAGGCCTGTGACCACAAAAGCCATCACAGGATCCATTCTGTGGGGAGTTGGCGACGTGGTTGCTCAAGTGGTTCCCGCATATTTTGGAGAAGACGACAAAGGCGGGGACGAATCGGCGGCGAAGAAGAAGGAATTCAAGTACGACTTCCCTAGAACGGGTCGGGCGGTGGTATTTGGTTTCGTGATACACGCTCCTCTAAGCCATGTGCACTTCAACTTCTTGGAGTGGATGACGGTCCGCGCTGGATTTCAGGGTTTGACCATACCCGTGTTCAAGACAATCATGGAGCAGGTTAGTTTGGATGACAAAAGACAAAGACAAACCCATTCATTTTTCTTTGAAGTGCTCACATTTCCTTTACTGCCAGTTTGTGTATTGGAGCTGGTTTAGCAACAGTCTATATCACGGAGCAATGGGTGCCATGCAGGGCATGAACTTGAATCAGATTTATGACCGTATCGCGGATGTTCTGTGGGATACCCAAGTCGCCCAATGGTCATTCGTAAGTAGCTGACTTGGCGTGCATTTAAACTTCCTTGTCGGTGCGTCATCTAACACAGAGCACGCTTTAATACGTACTCCAACTGTTGCAGTGGATTCCTGTACAGCTTCTCAACTTCCAATTCGTTCCAGTAAGGCATCAGCTAAATGTTGTGCTTCTCACGAGTGTTGTTTGGACAGCTCTTTTAAGTGCTTGGTATCCACCAGAGGAGAAGAAGGATGAAGAAAGTGAAAGTTCCAATGAATAAGGTGTATTCTGACAGGTAATAATGCAAATCTAACATGTAATAGGTAAACATAATGAGTATATGTATGTAGGAGCTCTATCGTAGTTGATGACCTAAAATTGCATAGCTTTCACCAGGCATGTGCAGATAAGCAGGATTCGGTATTGGTCTGTTTCATACTTCCCTACACATGCAATCTTTGCAGCTAGAAGCACAGAATAATAAGAGAGAAATTGGACTCAGAGAAAACATAGCCAAAGAAGCATTATTAACTGGTAGTCATGGCTGTCATGTATGTCCGTGCAGGATTTATGCTGTGTAGGTATGGTGGAAGGTGTGCGCAATGGCCCCCCAACCTATCTGGACTTTTATTCCACCTCTGATAACGTGATCCACGGCCTTAGTAATTTGCTCGGACTGGATCAATGACAGGCAGACCAAGCCTAGGAGAAGATAATCAAGAACTGGCACGTACCCTTCTCCTACTTTAATTATCACTAGCCCTATTTCTTGTGGTGTCTGAAATGGTCATGAGTACACACTTTAACACATAGGCGAGGCTTCTTTCTGCAGAACTAGGGACTAGAATGCATGTGTGGTGGATACCTTTTTCATCAAGATAGAAGGCAAGAACTATTGCACCAATGCCGATCTTGATCTCGACACGAAGATTTCTCCACATACAAATGTAATTTTTGTTGCAAAACTCCAAAAACTAGGCAAAGCTTGATATGAACATTCTGCTGATAGAGATTTTTTTCTCTTTCGACACCTTTGAGCTACTTTGATAATAAGACTGAGCGGTAAAGATTTCAATCCATTCAAACCAAATAACATACCTTCATTTCTATGTCTACATCTCACGCTCGGAAGAGACAATCAAGACTCTCACAAAAAGGTCAATTCATCAAAGTATCAGTTTTGTCTCTCAAGATGAACTGACTTTTGTTGGTACCTAAATATCAAACCATTCACCACCTACCATCTGTCACTGCACTCGATATAAGTGCAGTGTATCTATCTGGTCATGTAGATAATGAGAATGCAGTTGTTCAAATTTCATGAAGAAAGTTGACTTTTGTTATTGCTCTATGTAATGTCACTAAGATTGGTTCTGATTCTGTGTGAATCACTTTTGTACTGAGCTATCTCAAAAAATTCTTTTGTTCGATTTTACTAACAAAATGACGTTGTTTTTGGTCGCTCCACCGTCGAACTTTTCCATCTCATAGCTCCGTTGCAATTGATTGGTATTGATCCTGTGTGGATCACCTACATACTGGACTCGTACAAAACATATTTTTGGTGCTTATCGTCTGATTAAGCAAACAAAATTACTAACAAAATGACGTCATTTTTCACCTCTCCATCGCTGAAATTTGCCACACCGTAGCCCTGCCGCATTGCATTCTACAACTTGGGCAACAACATGTCGTCGTATGCGTTAAAGTCGTTGATGCAGTGACAGACGAATGAGGCAAAGTCAACCGATCGGAAGGGTCCTTTCATAGAATAATCGATCAAAAACTCGTATGTGTGGTGTTCTCTCTCTCCTGCTTGCGACCCGTTGCATAAAACACAAATAATGCGATGATCGACGGCAGCCGCGTGTGGAGTGCGAACGCAAAAAAAACTTTTCGATGGCAATTGTCGACGGTTGAGCCGATGACGCGATCTTTTTGTTCAGTTCCTAAGTTAAGATCATATATGTTTCTACACTGCTGTAGGTATCTACGTATGAATTAAAAAATTGACGAAAGTGATCCACACAGGATCAAAACCAATCGATCCCTTCTATAACTTCTGAGAAACAATCAATCCCTTCTACAACTTCTACAAAACAATGTATCTCTTCATCGATTCTTGTTATAGAGGGACATGCAATCGCAGAAGCCGTAGCTCATGCCACCAAGAACAAATGTGGAATAGTCAAGCCACTGGGCCGCATCATTCCAAAGTTGAAACAATGGATGTAACACTCTTATATGCATGATGCTCTCTCTCTCTCTCCTGTCACATACCACACACACAATGTGATGACACGCGACAACACACAATGAACATCACGAAGGACACGCGTATACTCACGTCATCAAAGCTCCAAGAAGATAAAATTCGGCAACAAATATCGGAAGTGGTCCGTTGAAACGGCGCGGAGCTGCTGGCATGCTGGATATATGTAGGAATAGTATATTACTCTGTAGAGCGTAGATCTTCGTAGAATTTGACTTTATTTTGAAATCAGCTCAGTCATGCGTAATCAAAACCAATCCTAAAAACATCTTAAAATTTTGCTATGATTTTTAGTCATACTTTTCATACTTTTGTGATCACTAACAGTGCAAGCTATAGATTAATCATCACACACCACACAATCCCCTAATGGAACCAGTCGTCGCGGAAATAGTCTTCATCACATGTTATCTGATTATGGGCAATGATATGACAAAGGTATCTCTTGGGAGTCCCTGTATTGTTTGTTAATAGCAGTTATGGTGACATGATTTTTGTCAGCCCACACTCACTAGTAGGCAGCATAATATGCATGCACTAAAGCAGCTTCTTAACCTTGCTTAGCTTAGTGCCATCTCTCTAAACACTTAATGTTATAACTGTACATCTAACACATTTTATCTATCAATTATCATGTCATTAAATAGCTGACAAGCTATTTTTCGTGCGAAGTGGGTGAAATCATTTCAGAAAGGAGGGTTGCCATACGTTTCAGGTACAAAACACTTCCATAGCCATAGATTCGTTCTTGGAAGCAATTCTTTGCTCAATATCCGTGATCATCTAAAGCACATCATTCCCCTCATCACAGAGATGGATGTCATTATGATGATGAAAGAGGACTGGTATGATTAAATCTTTCTTGGTCATCATTTATTAGGGGGATGTGGTGACAAGGTAACAACAATATCCACAATCTCTGCTTGTCTGATATATGTGATCCCTTCCCTCTGTCATACTAGACAACAAAGCGATTCATACTTAGAATGGTCTTGTGGCTGATCAGTGATAACAAGACCAAATCATTCTTGTTTTAATAGAAAAACTAAAAATACCTCATATGGTAGAGTGGGCCTGACCCCCACTGAAGTTTACGGTTCGGCGATCACGCGATTTCATCTTTTTTTTTGTCACGCGTGATATCGTGAGCTACGAATAAATTAACACGACGTTATTTAGCGAAAAAGCATCCCCTCGCCCGACGACATTCCCAAGTCTTGTTTGGCGAACTAGTGACCATCCGCAACTCCATACGGTCATAGTAGGCGGGACTGGTTGGTGGCATCACTTCGCGCGCACAGGAAGTCACGGAACGACACATCGATCTCTTCTATGCGGGCAATTACTGGCAATCATGTGAAAAAGGGGAAAATGAAAAAAAATCAACGAACGCGAAAGCACTTCCGGCTTCGTCACACGCTTATCAATAGAGACGCAAGAAAGCACTGTCACTCTTGTGACAAGGTACTCTTTGAGGCGCTGCGCGTTTTGTCCTGTTTGTATGTGGATACAAACAAACGATAGGATGCACGCCACGTGATGAATGAACAAACGGGAGGGGTCAAGACGAAGGCAAAAGATGTTGTATCCTCTTTCATCTTTTCTATCGAGTATTGAAGATGGAGCTTAGAGGCAAGCAGCCATTTACATTTTGTAGATACTTATCAGTTCATTACGTAGTTTTGAGGTCATGTCAGCCTTCGATTGCATTCACACTTGCTTCACATGAAATTAACTTGCGTTTCCCGCTGCCGTTGCTGCCGCCGTCGCCGATATGATCGACGTCGTAGGCTTCTTCAGTGTGCACGATCACGCGCGCGCCGCAAGGAATTCACATCAACTCGTCTCAACTCGTCAAACAGCGTCGGCTGCGATCGGTCCGCGCTTGCGAGTACCTGCAGGTTGAGCGGCCGCGAATTCTCAGAGCGCGGGTGTCCGTGTTCATGCTAGCCGCCCCTTCTTCCAATCGGCCGAAATCACGAGTTGGTGTTATACATTCTCGAAGCGAAGGTATTTGTTTGTGAATCGCCCCTACTTCAGAGCAGCTGCGATCACGAGTTCATTGACTTTGGCTATCGTATGCTTCTCGCTGCATTGGAAAATCAGAGCAGCGAGTAAACAAATGGAGTCCTCAGGACTAAAGCCTCGCTCGAAATACTCGAGCTGTGATTTGTTAGCCACCCTTTCTTCAGAACGGCCAGATTTGCAAATCTTCCACCTCGAGATGCAAGCGTGATCATCGGCTCCTTTGACTCCGGCCAAAGGTCCCTTCGATGGCGTTTCATAGGCGGTTCGGAAAACCTGGAAGAAGAGCGACCGGATGAAGTACGCGACATAGCCCGTAACGCAAAAGCTCGCACCACCACGTACTCACACGTGTCCCCCCATGTCCCGTCGGGTGAACACCCTCTTCAACTTCAACCCCTCCTCTGTCTCGTTGGTTCCGTGACATCGAACGTCGAAGTGCAATGCGCGTCGTCGCCGTCATCGTAATCCTGCAGGAGGCGCACCGCTGTGACATCGGCACCCGACCACCCTCTTTTTGATCACAACGCCGCGAAGACCACGTCGCCGATCTTCGCGTCTTTTCGGGGAGCCGCGAGGCCCAAAATCTGATCGCCGTTGATGCTGCGCCCCATGTGGATGAGGTTCATCGCGAAGATAATTACTCGACTCCGCTTCTGTTTGTTCTGTCGTTATTCACATCTCCATCTTCGGCTCCAGTCGTCGCGGTGTTCGTCTCGCCGCGAACTGCGACGCGCACCACCTTGGCCCGAGCGACCTCCGATGCGACCCCCGCCCGGATCACGTCCTCTTTCGCGCTCGACGAGTGGCGGACGTAGACGATATCGCCCGGCTGGTAGACGCCCGGAGGATTGATCCGGTGGTTGCTCGGGCAAAGGCGGGGTAGCCACCACACCCGACGTCTAACCCCCCCTTTTGGGGCCAAGGCTGGGGGTCTCACCAGGGTTCTCGGCGGGGACATTGCGACCGTTCCGACCCCGGGCCTTGGCCTCGCCAGACCTCTCGGCGGAAGACTAATCCCTCTTGAATGAGAGGATCAAACGAAAATCGCCCCTTCATCATGCAAACACCGCGTAAAAATGAAAGACGGCGTCAACCGATGGCCGCGATGACCGCAAAGTGACGCCACCGCTAGTTCTCATGTCCTGGGATGTTGGTGGAATAAGAACAAGGCCGGGCGTCATCTTGCAGAGGTGGGAAGGTGCCAATTGATGATGTTCAATTTTTGCTAAGTAGCTTCGTGTTGATTTAGTGATAGTTCGCGACCTCGCAAAGCGTTCGAAAAAATATAAAATAGCGATAGCGAGATCACCGAACCGTAAAGTTGAAGGATAGAAAAGTAGTGTAAACAATTCAAAAGTGATAGTGGGAATAAAAAATGAAAAATTGAAAAAATCGAAATTGAAGATGAAAAGAAGACAGTGAAAAGGAAGATGAAAAGTGAAAATGGAAAAGTGTAAGAATTGAAGCACATATGTGAACATTTTTCTTGCATTTCACCCAAATATATGCATCTCGATTCAAATGAGACCGAGACACACATGCAAACACGCTCGACTAAAAAATAACGACCGTTGGCTTGCCAATGCCTCATCCTATATCAGATAGAGCAGTTGTTATGGCAACAAGCTCAAAAATTGTGTTGACAAGCAAATATTATTTGTTTTGATACATCTTTACATTTTTTATGTAGGTGAAATTGGATATTTTTACGCAAAGTGAGTATGAAAAAAGTGAAAGTAGAAATAGAAAGGCGAACATGGAAACGAAAGTGATAATTAATCAAAAGTGAAAATTGAAAAGTGACAATCATTTGAGGAGTGAAAATATAAAGTGAAATGGGTCCAAAATGAAAATGGAAAAGTGAAATTGGAAAAAAATTATGAAACTTGGTTTTTCAACAAAGTGAAGCTGATGATGAACTCAACGATGATGGTGGTTGGTCTGATGGTAAGGAGGTCAGCGTTCAGGACCGCCTAGCGTGCATCATCCTTTTCGTACACTCCGTGCACTATTTCTCATCTGCAACAACAAGGGATGCCTGGGATGCTGGTCCAGGCTAATGCGCAGCCGGGCAGAGTTGCTGGCCGGGACTAGCATGTATTCTCCCAATCAGGGTCCCTTGCAAAGAGGACACGATAGCCCTGATGCATTGCTGCTAGAGCAAGGCAGGTGTTTTAGAGCCTGTTGGAGTATCTTATCTTCGATTTGGTTTGCCCGTAGCCATCAGTACATAGTGCGAATAAACAGCAAATAAAAAAGAAGAAAAAAAGTGAAAATGGACGATGAAAGTGAAACGCCTGCTCTCTAGCTACGTTAAATCATATTAATACATATCTGGTATTTTTAGCTTCTCTTGAGATGCACTGAATAGAATTTGCCTCCCATTTTCGCTTTCGTGACCAAAACACGCATCTTCCTGAATCAAAACGGATCGATCATTATCCGCATCAAAATTTCATTGGTGAGTTTATATCACAATAACTTGAAACCGTAGCTCTGGTCACATCCGGCGGATACTTGCAAATATGGTTCCCCACATTTCCTCGTATCTATTTGCAATAAAGACACTCAGTTTGACTGTAGTCACGGCGTGCTTCATTAGAAATTCATTGTGCTGTCTTGCCATCATCTTATGTTCCACGTGGTACCATTCCTCTTGTGTTGATTTCAAACAATTGTTCCCAGGAGCTTATGCGACCTCTTGCGCTCTCGCATCAGACAGCTTCAGTAAGCCTATTTGCAACACAAAATCTCTTCATCCAGTAGGATTAGGCCCACATGATTTTTGTTTGATGTGTACTGTTACCCTCAACAGCCTGAGGGAACATAATTGTTCCTTCATGGTAGAAATTTATTTGTTACTGAGCTAAGGGGAGCCCTCCTAACATACCAAAGGTGGAAAACAACAGATCTGCATCAACCATTTCTCAAGTCTTCTTTTGCTTCATCTCAACAGTGGCTTGTACAAAAGCTGAACTTCATTCGCCTTGATGTGCATTTAACATTGCAGATCTCTGTTAAACATGGTTCTTCTCAGATGTCTGTTCAAGTCTCACCATCTCTAGCCTCAACAAAGGTTTCGTAGCCAGCACCCATCGAGACAAAGATGTTCACTGCATCTGAAAGACTGAAAATTCTCACCCAAAGGGTGACGGGGGCGCCGGAGGGTTTCCATACGGGTTGGGGGGGCGATCTACTTCGACCGTCGCCCTCCTCCGCCTCCGTGCCCTAAGGTGCCCAGCCAGCGGCGGCTGCTGCTGCGGAGCCGCGCCTCCTCCGCTGCCTCCTCCTCCCCCACTTGCGCCCTCGCCACCCCCTGCAGGGCCACCTCCTCCTCCGCTTCCAGCCTCGCCATCCCCTCCCGGGCCGCCCCCGAAGTTGCCCCCGGGAGTCGGGTCGGCCCTCAGGAGGAACTCGTGCGCCTCTCGTCCCATCATCGTGATCCGCTCCGTCACCGTGTTGAAGCTCTCGCACCGTCGGCACTGCACGCCCAAGAAGTGCCAGCTCCGATTGTCCTCGGAGACCTCGCAGTCGTTGCACCGGACGGACACCACCTTGCACAGGTCGGGGGGGACCGGCTGGAGCGCGATGCCCATGGCCATGGCGTCCCACGTCGGCTTCATCCGCTCGTGCGTCTCGGCGGTCTTCTTGCACATGGGACACCGCGAGTCGTGGCTCGCCAGCTGGCGGAAGCAGTGCCAGTGGATGGCGTGTCCGCAGGGGAGCTCGTGGGACGCGTCGCGGCTCGAGAAGAGGTCCTCTTGGCACACGGGGCAGTTGGACATGTACTTTCCGACCTTGCAGTTGTGGTCGGCGAAGAGCTGCTTGTCGATGCACATGCCGCAGTCGTGGCAGTGGCGGAAGTTCTCGCCGCCCCCGACGCGGCAGAAGCCGCAGTCGGGGCAGTGGTAGGGGCGCTCGTCGTCGGACATCCAGAGGTTGCAGTTGGCGCAGTGGTACTCGCCGAAGCGGTGGTTGCAGTTACAACAGAAGTTGCTGCTCGTGAAATGGAACGTAGAGGGAGAGGGGAAGGAGCGTGAGACCCGGCGCAAGTTGGCACAGCATGCACGCACGTGCACACGCAGCTCCAGCCATATCGGCAACGACGCTCGAGGGAAACGAGAGGAAAAAGGGCCGACTCACGTCTTGCTGCTCTGCCTCGTGAAGCACTTCCTGCAGATGACCTCCCGGATCGCGAACCGGTCGATGTTGTGATGCTCGGGCGGACAGCTCACGGCCTCGAAGTTGCTGGGCATCGACGACGTCCTCTGCATCCTCTGGTATCGCCTCCCGCCCCCGCCCCCCGCTCCCCCCGCGGACATGCCGTCGGCGTCCGTCGTCATCCCCCCTCCCAGTCGCTCGGGCTTCCAGTCCAGCGGGGGGGGCAACACGGGGCAGTCGTCGTGGCAGATCCGACATCCGAAGGTGGCCCCGCAGCACGGCGCGACGATGTGACATCCGCGCTTGTAGTGGTCGCACGGGGGCGCGGTCGCGATGGCCCGCCGGGCCACTTCCGCCGAGGCCCTCCGCGCGCGCTCGCAGCTCGGCTTGCGCGCGAAGGGGTGGACTTGGGACGCTCCCGCGGCGACGAGGGGCACGGCCGTGGAGGATCCGTAGGGGTGCTTCGCCTCGTAGCGCTCGGTGAGGGTCTGGGCGCGGGCCCGGGCGATCGCCGCTTCGGCGCGGGGGCCGTGGTCGGGGACGCGGACGCAGACGTCGCCGCCTCCGTCGTCGAGGCTGCTCGTGCTGCTCCTGCGGGCCGCGGCTCGGGCCACGGCCGCTCCCATGTCGAAGCCCGAGCTCTGCGAAACGTCCCCCGCCGAGGGACGGGGAGATATGTCCATCGCGTCGATCTGCATACCGCTCCCGTCCATGCTCGCCCCCAGGGGGGGAGCGGGGACGCTCGCCAGGCTGCTCCTGCGGCTGAATCCCCCCGCGGTGGTGATGCTCTCGGAATCTCCCTCGAACCCTTCCCCTCCTCCTGCTCCTCCTCCCGCGGCCGCGCTCCCCGCGGCGCTCTCCGCGGCCATGCTCTCCCCCCCGTCGAAGCTCGAGCTGCGCTTGTGCTGCTCGCCCTTCATCCGCCGCGCCTCCTGCGCCTTCGCCTCGAGGTAGGGATTCGTCTGGCCGCAGTCGATGGTGCTGCGCCTCCGCCCGTCCATGAGGGACTGGATGGACCGCCGCTTCTCGAGCTGGGACAGCCGGCCGTCCGTCATGATCTGCTTGATGCTCGCGCGGCGCTCGGCTTGCTCGAGGTCGGACATGGACGTGCGTCGCGCCGGCCCCGCTCCCGAGGAAGAGGGAGGAGGGGCGGGGGGGTGGGCGGAGTGGTCGAGCGCGTCCGTCCCCGCCTGTCCGTCCTCGCTCGAGAGGGGAGGGCGGAAGACCGGCGCGGCGCCGTCGACGGTGGACCGGCGGCCGCGGGGGCGGGGAGCAGGGCCGCCGGCGGGGACGACGGACTCGCTGTGCGACCGCGCGGCCGCGGGAGGGACGGAGAAGCCCTCGTCGCCGCGGCGGGAGGGGACGACCTCGCTGTGGGCGCGGGAGAATCCGGCGGCGCTGAAGGGTTCGTTCGCGGCGAAGTCCTCGTGGTCGTCGTGCAAGCTCGACGGGGGAGGACGGAACACCGGCGCGGCGCCCTCGATGGTCGATCGGCGCCGGGGGGCGGGGCGGCGGGGGGGCGAGCCGTCGCCTCCGGAGCCGGAGGGGTCGAAGTCCATGGCTTCGTCGCCGTCGTCGCTGCGGTTGGAGGCGGCGCTGCTCGACCGCCACCGCTCCAGCTCTTCCTCCAAGCTCGCGGGAGGGGGGCGGAGCGCCGGCGCGGGGGCGTCGACCGTCGAGCGACGGCCGCGTCGGCTCCGGACGGCGGCGGGGGACGACGCGCGGACTTCGCCGCAGCCGGCGGGATCGCGGGAGGCCGCGGTCGAAGCGGGGGCCGCGCAGCGCGGGCGGGGACGGGCGCCGCAGCAGGAGGTGCGATGCGCCGAAGAAGCTCGGGGCGCGGAGCCGGCGGCGCTCGGGTCGGAGCCGGACGAGGTCGTGGACGAGGCGGAGAAGGTCCCGTCGGAGCCGCTGCCGCTGCCGCTGCCGCTTCCGCTCCGCAGGCGCAAGAGGGCGGCGAGGCCTTCGCCCACTTCGACGCTGATCCGGCGAGGACGGCGGACGACGCAGGACGCGGCGGCGGATGCGGTGGCGATGGACGACCGGCGGACGCAGGAGGAGGCGCTGACGTTCGCGCCGTCGGGCGCGGCGTTGCCGGCGGCGGTGATGGAGGACCGGCGCTTGAAGACGCGTCGGGGGCGGGCGTTCTGGACCGCCATTATATGGAGGAGGAAGGGTAGGTATGAATGGATGCGGATGAGAGTAAAGATTTGCAACCTCGTGAATGAATGAGTGCAATAGTTGCTATTGATGAAGCAGTTCAACTCTCGGCCTGCTCACTTTTTTACCTCACCGCTCCGTTGCGTTCCCGACACAACCTCTCCGGGGCAAGATCAAGATCGAAGGCGGTCTCGCTCGCCGAGGGAGGACACACGCG
Organism: Thalassiosira exigua; assembly: GCA_036939895.1. Lineage (NCBI taxonomy): Eukaryota > Bacillariophyta > Thalassiosirophyceae > Thalassiosirales > Thalassiosiraceae > Thalassiosira > Thalassiosira exigua. Next base: position 11,936 of record JALLPA010000918.1, read on the forward strand.
CGCGGTCGGTCTCGCTCTACTCTCCCGACGCGATCTCTCCCGACGCGCCCAGCCGAGCGATAACCTCCGCGCCGCCAAGGAGGTTTTCGTTGAGCCGATCGAGAGTCTGCGAGCGAGAGTGCATGCGAAGCATGAGGCGCGCGATCGAGTGTGAATGACCCTCTCCTCTCTTTTGTGATTGAAATGAGGCACATGCACATCCCGTCGTGCTCGCTCAATCTTTTTGGCAGAGCAGGCAGGGCGGGCGCAAGAAGCAACCGCTCGCAGCCGGATTTGACCAAAGGCTGATCTCACCGACCGCGACCGCGCAGCGCGTTCCACAGCAATAAATTTCGACGTACGTGATTTATTACGAACTGTGGGTGCCGTACGGGCATAGGTAATCCGGTCGCGGGCCCCAGGTTCAATACAGAGGCAACCTCCTTACCTCTCCTTACCACGGTCTGTCAACACCGGAAACAAGGTACAAAGTCCTACAACACTATAAGTAATCGCACGAGTGTTGCGAGCGAACTGTTCTCACACAAATCACAAGTTTTGTAATTTGATCCACGACGCGCAAAAATTACAAATTTTACAGA
>JALLPA010000919.1:0-12511 GCA_036939895.1 Thalassiosira exigua
GCGCCGCTCTTGAGAAGAGTGGTCTTCGGCGCGAGCGCGGCGTGAATCCGGCGCGCCAAGTTTGAAAAATCAAATTTAAAAATTTGACGTGGCGCGCCAGCGGCGAGCGCCAAGGCCTTGGTGCGCCGTGCCAAACTACCTTAAGACCACTCTATTGGGATGGAACGGAAGAAAACACTTGAGATACACAGCATGGTCCAACCCACAAGCGCACCCCATCGTGGCACGTTGTGATCGCAGGACTCGACGGAAATGCTCTTCAGGCAAAGTTCAATTGACGATCGAGCTGGGGAACAGGTCGGCCAATGAGCGCACGCAATAACACACGTATCTGAAATCTTTACATCATCTCACGGGTGCGGACTTTGAGGTGCTACAAAATGTCAGCCCCTTGACTAAGATTGCACGCCCGGCCCTTGGGGCATTCTCTTTTATCGGTGGGATCGCCGTAAGCCTAGCATTCTAGAGGAAGATATTCGCACAAAAAATGGGGGAACTGAAGCCCGACATTATATGCCTGGCTAACGTCCCCTTTTTGCGCAGATACCGACGTCACTGCGCTGGATTGATTGTGACCTATCTAGCCGTTTGCTTCTGCCGACTATATGTCATTGTTCGATCCATTATTTCTACCATACTCATGAGTATGCACCAGTCGCCTCCTCAGACCAAGCTTCTTTCGAACGGATGCGCCCATTCCGTTGCTCCTCGCTGGCCTGGGCTCTCTGGGTGTCCTACTCGCATCAGCGGATCGATTCATCGCGACCATCTGCCTAACGTTCCTCACGAGCCACTCCTGGTGCAACTCCAGGGGCAAGACGCCGAAGGGCTCCTCCACCTGGACCGCGAGGTCTTCGATGGACAGGAATATGAACCCGATGAACAGCATCGCGGCCACCAGCACCGGCTGCGGCTTGTCCTCCCACCACGTCCCCGCGCCGAACCCGGCGAACTCGTTCACGAGCGCGAACGGGAGGAGCGACAGCCAGATCCAGAGGAATCGCACGGAATACCGGGTGTACCCCAGCGGGATGGGGGTGCGGAGCATCATCTCGCACTGGGAGAGGTGGCACGCGATCTCTCCCAGCTGGGATTCGACGAGGGCGCTCTCCTGCTTGTCCAACGAGGGCAAGCGCGACGCCATCCCGAGGGAGATCGCCGCCAAGCCCGTCGAGGGGGCGATCGGTCCCTCGACGCGTCCTCCCCCCTCGCCCGCCGCCGGGGACGGCGGCGATCCGAGCGCCAGGTCCAGGAACGCGTCCCGCTCGGCCGCGGGCGCCTCCTCCCCCCTCAGGTACCGCGTCGTCGTCAGCCCGTGCAGGGCCGCGCACGCCTCGACCAGGTCGTACGCCGCGTCCCGCTCGTTCGGCGACGATCCGGACGAGAACGAGAGCAGCTCCCGACACACGGACTTGAACCCGCTCGTGACCTCCCAGGAATGCTCCGACGCCTGGGAGAAGCGATCGAAGGATCGATCGGTCCGAAAGACGAGGAGCAGGCCCAAGATGGGAGCCGTGAGCTCGAACGGCGTCAGCGGCAGCTCGATCTCGGGCAGCCCGTACACGTGCTCGACGGAGTTGTACAGGTCCACCGCCGCGCTCCACGCCACGAGGATCGTCACCGGGGAGAGGATCCGACGGGTGGTCACGCTGAAGAACGTCCCCGAGAGGAGGCGGGTGTACCGGCTCGAGCTCCGGTGCATCGCCCATCGGTCCACGTCGAAGCTCTGTCCGTCCGCCTCGGAGGCGAAGATGACCGGCTGCTCGACCAGGTCCTCGAGGTCGGGGCGCGCGTCGCGCCGGTCGGGTTCGTCCCGCTTGCCGAAGAGCCCCGACGAGCTGCGAAAGCGTCTCGGCGCCGGTCCGTCGCGGACGCGTCCCATCGCTATGCATTCGCTCCAACGATTCGACCTGCATCGACAAGGCTGGAGGAGGGCATGGCAGCCGTGCGCGATCCAGTTCGAGAGTAGCAACAGCGCAATTGCGAGAGCTCCCGTGTCAATAGCTTCCATTGTCGTGGCAGGAGATTATCTCAATTGGAGGAGCCTAGAGTCGGTCGAACAGTTCGTTAGATTGAGAGGGTGCCACAACGTCGGGTGCATGACAGCGAGCACTCTTGATGGAGCCTGCCTGCAGCCTGCACCAGCTCACCTCCTAAGGCACGTCGCCGCTCCAGATGTCTAGCTAGATAAGATCTCCCCACCACCACCACCAACAACAACCCCTGATTTTTCAGGCTGCGCTCTGGACTTGGTCGTCCTCCGAGCTGGAAGCTGCTGCCTTTCCGTGGGGGGCCTCGTGGTAGTAGAAAGAACCGCCTATGAGACTCACAGGAGCATATCACTCCACCGACTTCCTTTGACGAAACGACCCGTCGAATCTCGGTCGAACGATGTCGCTCCGGCGGTCGACGGGGCCGGGTGCCGCGCCGGCTCTCCCTCTCTCCTTTCGTCGACCTCCAGTCGATATCCTCGCCGACGGGGGAGAAGCGATTGCGATGTGGGGGGGGGGGCGTGTGCCGGATGTGTTTCCGGGTACGAACCTCTTGGGACCTTTGGGCCGTGGGGGCGCGACAAGGCGCCGGGGGGAGATGGTCGCGCCAATCTGCCCAGGAGGATTTCTGCCTGCCTCGAGTGAGGGCAGAGGAAGACCGGAGACCGGAGGAAGAGGATGGAGAGGACGGGAAGGAGGGGGGGGGAGGGGACCTGAGGGGACGAGGACGATTGCCCCTCCAGGACCGTTAATAGCCCCGCAGGGACACGATCGTCGGGCGGTTCGCGACGTCTTGTCGTCGGCGGTTTGACAGGGACGGCGACCGGCTGAGGAGAGCGAACGGCGCCAACGATGCCGAGAGCGGTGGCGTCGTCGGCAAGGGAGGCCTAGGGAGCAAGGGTGCGAGAGGAGAGCGCACGTGTGGACGCGGGCGGACGCGGCCGGGACGACGCGTGAGAGGCGAAGGCGAAGGCGCAAAGGCAAGCACGGCCCGTCACCCCCGAGACTTACTGTGGGATGAGAGCGTGAGCGGGTGAGGTGACATGACAAGGGCGAGGATCCCGCGAGGCGAGGCGAGGGACATGCCCGTCGACAGCCCGCCGACCACCCGCTGACACTATCGCCTCTTCAGGGCTTCATCAATGCATTAAAGAGGCTGGGGTTGGATGGGCTTGGCATGGAATGAGCATAGGACGGCGCTGTCGACGACGCCGTCATCGTCGATTTGCACCATACTAACTGTCTAGCTTTGGAGAAGCTGTTGGCCAAAAAAAGAGGGAGGAGGTTGATTCACTCGTTTTGTGCGTGAAAGCGACACTGACTGCTGGCGTGCCATTCTGCTGGCATCCCTGCGGGAGGCGGCCAGACGCACGTGGTCCGAGGATGGCGCGCAACCCACGAGCCACGATGGTTTTTTGAATCTTTTTGAATTTACAACTATTTCTGGTTGTCATTCCCGTTTCTCTAAAAAATGGCCGTTAGTTTTCCTAATGCCTCCTCGATGGATAATACATTAATTAAAAATATCCATATTTACCAAAAGTACGGAGAGGACATGGAAACTATTTTATTTTACTATGTGCTTCAAAACGTGATTAATTACATCATAATACATTTGATGAGTAGGAACGAGGGATGTTGCCCAAGAGTATGATGTTTTTAATGATGTCCCGATGTTTTGCCTTTTCTGCTTTTTTACGTAGGTACACGAGCTCTGTGCCGTGCCCATCACATGCCGTGTTGTGAATGCACCGTTGTTGACGCCTTGACTTTTTGGGTTCGCCCCGCCCAGCTAAGACCGCTCCCTACGGTAGAAATGAACGCCGACGCCGAGTAGTAGCACTAAAAAGGAATCAGTATATCATAGTTTTTGGCCCATCCTCGGAGATCGCAACCGATCTCCGAGAATTTCCGAATTCCTCAGAGATTGCAACCGATCTCCGAGGATTGTGCGTTCGTACGAGGATTGCATCTTACCAATTCTTGCGTACGTAGAATCTGTGTTTCCCGCCACATTTTGGGAGAAGCGCACTACCTACTTACATATGTACTCGCCCCAACCACCGATGCGCCAAAAGCGCGTGCGCGTTCGCGGAGACCGCGAGGAGGGTTTTTTCGGCATATCTACGGCGACGGTCGCCTATCTATCTACATCGGAATAGTACAAGTACGCGTAGAGAAAAAAGATTGGCATCTTAACACAAAGGGCGTCGGCGTCGGCGCACAACCGTGGGGACCGGTCTGACTACAGTCACCCGTCACAACCTACCGTCTACTCGATGAGTCTATCTACGGCGTTACAATCTGTTACAATTGCTACGAACTGATAACATAATGAGTTAATACATAATAATATTTGCTTTAATCAATAACAATTTTTTATTTGCTAGTCCATCCTCTTCCCTCGCACACTCCCTGACCAGTACTCTCATCTGTCGCTCCAATGATCGTCCGCTCGCACCTTTTGGCACGCTTGTATATCCCACCCCCCCGTCCTCGGCGGGTCATCCCTTGCTCGTCCGCTCGTCCCTTCCCTCCTCCCCGTCTCCCGCTGGTCGTGTGATACTCGCTTGTCATCTCCCCATCCCCGACCATCATTCGTCCGAAACTCGCTCGCCTGCATTGGCCTGAAAATCTGCCATGGGAGGAGAGGCAACAGGTCGTAAGTGAGAGCAATCGACAGCGACAGGCAAGGGGGAATAGAAAAAACTTACCTACTCATCCGTTTGTCGTTCAATGCTTGTCCCCTTGACTGTCTGCCGTCAAACGCTCGGCCAAATTTGCTGTTATAAGGGGAGGAAACAGGTTGTGAGCGTCGGGAGCGACGGGGGGAACATAAAAAACTCACCGCAATCGTCCTTCGCCCACTCGTCTCCCCCCCCCCCGTTTCCGGCCAGTCGTGTGACGCTTGCTCGTCCCCTGTCCCGGGCCGTCAATCTTCCGACATTCAACTTGCTTTCGGTGGCAAGGGGGGAGAGAAATGAGTGGAGAGAAGCACAGTCAACGACGGGGGAGGGGGGAGACACAAAAACTTACCCTACTTGTTTGTCGCTCGCTCGCCCCTCCCCATATTCGGGCAGTTGTGCGAAGCTCACTCGCTCGTACCCCATTGCCGACCATCAATCGTGTGGACCTTAGCCTTCTTTGTGGTTGCTATGGGGGGAGAAAAACGGGTCACGAGAATGAGACGCAGCTCTTGACGATGAAGGGGGGGCACGAAAAACTTACCGTTCATGTCTGTTGCTTGCTCGCCGCCTCTCGCTCGCTGGGCCCTCTATCCCCGGCTCTCATTTGCCTCCGGCTGGTCGGCCTACTTTGCTACCGGGAGAGAGAACGAAACAACGGAGTCGTAAGAGCAATCGATAATGGAAAGGGAGTGGAACAAAAAACTTACCCCACTCGTCCGTCCTTCCCGGCGTCCTCAGCTGGTTGTACGGCGATCGTTTGCTGGGGGAGGGGCAACAAAAAACTTACAGTTCTCGTCTGTCACTTGATCACTTGCTCGTCAGCGTCGGTGTCGCCATCGTCGTCTTTGCCATCATCGAGGCTACCATCCTCGTGGTGGACCGACGGTGTGGTGTTGGGTCAATATAATAAGGTTTGAAAAGATGAGAACAGAAAACTCTTCTTCAGTGAACCTCGGATATCGAAATGGGAGCCAACCTCACCGCAACTAAGCAAACTATGGCCTGTCTCCTTTAATAAAATAGAGCAGGGCAATTTCAACTGGGAGCTGGATCACATATGCCAAACTCTGTCAAAAATGATTTGAGGTTGTTTTCTTTCACAACCTATAATAGTGAATATATGTCATTGAATGTATTGGAAATGAAAGTGACTTGCTTTAAGAGATGACATACACGGTCAATTTTATGAGTAGCAGAAATTCCATATTTTTGACTTATCATGATTGTTTCAGAGGGTGGCAACTGGATCAACTAGGTAATGAACTAAAGAGACTAATGTAGATCTTAACAATCAAAACTACTCACACAAAGGACTTGCCTGCCCTGAGCTCACATGTGCAATATTTCAGTGGACTTGTCCTTCAGCGAAGCAGACTCAGAATTCTCACCTAGAGAAACAGAGCAAAAGCATGAGCAGTTTCTTAGACACTTCATATTATGACAGCATGAGATAATTTTGTAAAATTTAATACATACTATGCACTACGATCAAATCTGGGCCGAGATTCAATCACAAGCAACTTTTCCAAGAGTGTACATCAACAAAATCTAAGCTCCTATCACAACATATGTAGCAAACTAATACATGATATTGAAAGTAGATTAACAAAGGGATCGCTTCCAAAGAGCTCTGCCTTGTATGTTAAGCGTGGTCTGGACTCTTTTGCGCACACGATGTCAGCTGACAAACTATGACAAAGCTTGGACACTAAAATACTCAATACATGGTGATTCCAGAACGTATTTACAATGTACACAATTCATTGTCATGGTTCTTTTAGGGCAGGCAGCATCAGTCATCTCCACAACTCATTCAGGGCATACAAAATTGTCTCTGCAAGCAGGCATATCGCAGCTACATCGAAGAAGTTCCGAACAGTGAATGCACAGAGGTATTGTAGTTTTGTAATCAGGTGCATGCAATGAATCTATTTGAATACGCGGAGGTATGTAGTTTTGTACTCAGGTGCATGCAATGAATCTTTGTTATTTACAATACTTTTGCAGACAATAATTACATCGTCCAGGCTAGTAAAGAAGTTTCTGCAAACTGCGTATCGTAATCGTAGCTCTTGACTCACATCAGAATTCCAAACAGTGACATATGCCACGACAATCTAAAACAAGGGGGGGGCTTTACTTCCCAGTTCGTGTGGTGCGTGGTGCTCTATTGCGCTTCCGGAAGTTTCTCGTCCCTCGCGCTCGTCATGTCGGCGAGCAGGAGGTCCAGCGGATCTTGATAGTCCTCTCCTTGCTCTTCCGCGAAAGCTTCCAGGCCTTCCAGGCCGTCGGAATTCAAGAGCTCTGCCATGACGAGGTCCGGGTGGCATTCGAAGGAGATGCAGCTGCTCCTTCGCACGGCCGTCGCTTGCTCGGGCACGTCGTCCCACGCGGAACCCGTGTCGGGGGGCGCCGAGTATCGTCGCGCGAGCATCACGTGATCGACGTTCTCTCCCCTCACTTGAGCCCTTCGTACCTCAGGAATCGAGTAGTACAAGAACGAATCGCGACGGCGGAGGTCCTTGAAGTCCTTGGAGTCCAGCGAGGCGAGGTCCACGGCGGGACGGGGCTTGGGACCGTTCAATAGGGTCGGCTCGGTGGTGCGATGAACGCTCAAGAGGGCGGGGGAGACTTCGTCGCGGCTCTGGTGGAACGATGACACGGTCATGATTGGCGTTATTGTACTAGATGTCGCTGCTGTCGATAGTGTCTTGGGAACGATGTAATGGCCGGGTCCGTCGATTATTGTGATTGTGATTGTGAGAATATTTGATAGACCGACTCCATCCCTCTATCGTTGCGAGAAGTGTGGTAGATGGGTAGGTATGGTAGGGTAGGAGTATGGTACAATATTGTTTGGTCTTGCTCTAGGGTTGGTACAATAGGTACATACGAACTTTTATGAGAAGCTGATTTGATTTCTGATTCAGGGCGTCTCGTCTGATCTTTTACATCGAACATGCACGCATGGCTATCGTAGGTTAGGTAAGTACGATACGACACGAGACGATTTTTTAATCTCTTGCGTTTTCCGTCTGAAGTCTGCCTCGTTTGTCTGATGTCTATTGCCATTCGTTCGTATCATGTCCAGCATTATTTCGCACATAAAGTCGCAAGGTCGCGGCAAAACCAACTGGCCATGATATGGCCTATCCGCGTATCTACGATCGTGTGGTTCCTTTTCCATTGGAGCAAACATGAACGCCGACGATCGACGAAGTTGTTCTCACAAGATGAAGCTCATACCCTGCGAACGATTGAGAACCGTAGAGAAATACTGTCATCCTAGAGGTATGAAGCCGACCGGTTTTCGTCGTTGTCGATATGAGAGCTGGTAGGTGACTAGAAGTAGAGACGTATCTAAGTATATCTACCAGTTTAGTTCTGGCGAGGCGCGAGAACAAAACGGGACTGACACCGTCAAACAAAAGAAGAGGCTTCAATGTAGTGATCGGAAGTTTTTTGTGTAAGTTCTACTTAATTTTTAATATTTGTGAAGTTTGCAAAAAGTTTGCTCGGCCAAAAATTAGGCCATTTAGAAGTGGGATAACCCTTTTTTCCCATTCTGTCTCTTCACTCATATCGAGCATCTCTTGGGGGAAGGCGAAGACACACAAGGCGAGCAAAGTTTGAAGATGGATCGCTTACTCATGGCTACTTGCTGCCCGGGGAACTCTGGGAAGCGGCACTTCAGATATAATGCTATATATGACGGACAAAGTTGCAGGTGTGAAGCCATTTTCTATTTGTATCTTAATACTATGAACGAACACCCCATGTGGATTACCAAGGCCGCGAGGTGCACCTCAGGCTAGATTCAGTAGGAGGTGCGTCGGCATCGCCCGTCCGGCGCCTCGCCAAGTAGAAATCTCACAGACAACGAGACAAAAGGCCATATGAGCCCAAATCGAGAGCATTCGAAGGAACCTAAACGCGAGCCTACAATGAACGACGCCTACGATCGAAACGAGTAGCCACTCGACTCCATCAGTTATTTCGGGCTTTTGTCTGCGCCCTTCACATGACGCGAACAAATCTTGGGCGGCGTTCGATTGCAAATGCACGAGCCAGAGTCATCCCAAATAGGATCGATTCCTAAGCGTACACGCGTTCTTGCAGTTATGTGTATTGCTTTGACATATAAACTCTCAAACGCTGCCCATATTGATATCACTTATTCTTGCATCGACAGGTGTGCCGAAAGTGGTCATTGAGAGACATAGTAAAGGCGAAATGTCGAAGGGTACATAACCAAACTACTTGCACTGAACAATGACACATTTTTAAACAGTGTGTGCTGCCTCCTCTAGGAGAAGTGCAACGTGTCTGGAGAGGGGTACACCAATAATGACTAAGAAACGCTATCATCTCGACTTGGGAGTACGAGCATTCAAATGAATTGCTCTTGTGAAACGAAACACTGCTGACCAACGCACAATGACTTAAAGATAGGTAAAGATTTGTTCCAAGGCAGAAGCTTAAAAATATAGAAAAAGGGCCATCAGATTGTGGCTTGCCTTCAATCAATCAATGCCTTGCTTATGGACTGGATCTCAGTGGTTAGTGGGGTGCTATTGTAGAAGCTGCGAGATAATAAAAAAAGTTTGTGCGGGTACCAACTCGAACCTCTTCTCAAACGTCTCTCTCTGTGAGATAATTTGCCATTTTAGCTAATGGGTGAAATGTGGGTAAACTGCGACATCCCGAAAGCAGAATGAGCAGGCGTATTACGTCCTAAAAATCGAGAATCGAGAACGCCTTACTTCCTACAAAAAAAATCGAAAAGAATCTCAGGGCTCTTTTTTGAGACCCTTGCGCTAAGATAATTTGATATTCCCCCCATAAACGACCGTCGGCGTTCGTTTTGATGGAGTACGAATCAAAAATATATTGAATCTTAAAATTATTTGGGCGTTGTAGATGAGGAGCTACCGCTACAACACCACATACCGCTCGGACCCCCCCCCCCCCAGGCATGTGCGTACACCTTTAGGCCGATGCTTATAATTCACGCTCCGAACTCACGTAGTCAGGTTCTGTCGTCGGAGCATGAGTTCGTGGCGCTGCCGGTGCTTACAATTCCACGAAACGAAATCATTCTCGCTAATTTATTTTATTTTATTGCGATAAAAAGTAGGTACTAAATGTACAATAGACCCCCCCTCTCTCTAAAGTAGGTAGGTAAAACCTCTACATTGTCGGCCCGACGACGGACGACCCACGAGGCTGCGCCGCGCCGAACGCTGTCGTCGTCGACGGACGTCGTCGATCACATGCAGGCAGCCGCCAGCCGGTCCACGGTGGGCTTTGGATGGGTTGTCATCCTAGGTGAGTCACTGAAAATCACGGATGCTTCAATTCCTACGTAGAGTAGGAATTCGTAGCACGGTCGGAACTCTACGGCGCAAAATCAATTTTCGTCAATTTTTCGGGCCGACGGACGATAGGTAAACTATAGGACCTCTGTATTAAAATTTATTGTTATCTGATTATATCCAACGATACTTCGCGGCCTATAGATTAACGTCTTTTTGAGTTTTTGACGCTCGACCATGATCAACCCCCCCCCCCCCGCCGGTCCGGCGGAAATGAAGCCGCAGCGGCGGCCATGGTGAACCCCATCAAATCAGTGCCCGACGTTGCTGGGAGCAGGGCTATGTAGTTTTGGCCATAATTGGAGGTGTACAACCTCCTCTACAAAATTATTTGTACAACGGCGGCGATTGATCGAATCGACACATCGCGCGCGTCGGAGACGATACGTTGGCGCCGAGAGAGCGCCGATGATGCCAAGGCGAGTGATGTGATTTTGAATGTGTGCACGCTGGGAAACTCATGCTCTTCGAGCACGAGCCCAAGGAAGAGTACAGCAAATCACGACAGCATCGGAGGAACCTTGGATAGCAGCACGTCGAAAGAATATACAATGTGTCGGAGGACGTACGCGGTAAAGTAGGAGAGGACGCGCTCCTTTTTCGGGGAGCTTGTCCAAGGGCTCCTCAAGAGCCCCTGGCCCCGTGAGTACATCATTTGCCTTCGACTGCCCACTGCCCACTGCAACAGTTTCTGACCCTCTCGCAACTTGAATGGGTACCACGCAGGCACCTTCTCCTGGATCTCCTTCTTCAGGACATTGAAGTTGTAGGAGTAGCGGGCGAGCTTCTTCTTCGGGTGGGCACGGACGGAGGCGTAGTCAGCAACCGAGAGAGGTAAGCCACCAAACCCTTTTATTGCTTTGTTTACTTCCTCCCGCGTTTGATTCTGACGTGCCCCATCGAGAGCAATCTCCAATGTCCCCACCCGCTCTAACTGACCATCGTTTACGAGGCGGCGGCGCTCCCGAAGCTCGAACGTCGGAAGGTAAGCCGTCGCCCGCTTTGCTCTCACCGCTCTCGTCATCCTCACTGGTCAGGATGATTGGCCGAACGAACCTGTCCTTCTTCTGCCTCCGAGTTGCAGGCCGACGAGGATCGTCAGCAACTTGCTCATCCTCGGTCATGTTGCGCTTGCTTCATCGACGAACGATGGATCACCCCTCCGGCGACTGGATGACGAATGAGCAACGGAGGATCTCCGACTTGACTCCGCACAGGCTCTTCTCCGATAGCTCGCCGTCGCAGTAGGTCAGCTTTGTGACCCAGCATTGACTGAAATAGCTGGCGATGACAGGTAAGTCCAATAAGTCGAAGTCTTTGCTCGTCTTATCGCCCTCTGACCAGCTCCTGTCGTCGTGCCTGGATAACGCGTCAGCTCTTGAGCTGACGATGCGTACCGCAGACGAAGCGGAGGATTTCGAGCTGGTCGGTGAGTTTGACCAAATTGGTGCTCTCGCTGAAGAGCCCAAGAGAGAACCACCAAGCTCTCTCGTCCTCGAGGACTGCCTCCGGCGGCTGAGAGATGGAGGCTGGGGATCGGCGACCTGTGTCTTCGCCATGTATGCCCAGCTTGTTGTTCACTGCCTTGTCTCTTAGGTCAATGCCGACATTGTATGATTGAGGGTTGGCGACCCACGTGCCCTCTCTCCTCGACCCACGCCCTCTTCTCTCCAGGCAATGGAGAAAACTATCTAGGGGATTCCTCGACCTGAACTCCAAGATCTCTTGAGCGTAGCCTTCGGGGAGGTGCCACTGAGACGGCAAGCGGGTACATTCAACAATGGAGCCGACACGCTCCGCAAAAGTAGGTGGATCCAATCCTCGTGCGTCCGATATCGTCTTGTCCTGCTTGCCTCTCTCTAATCCAGCTTCTCAAATTTTGAAATCACTGGCAGTTTGAAAATGAAGAATTTCTTGGCTCTTAATACCTCCCAAATATCCCCGAGAGATGAACTGACGGACAACTAGATGATGAACAATAAGCTATGCCGGGGTCTCTTATTGGGATACAACGGGGTTGCTCCGGGACCCTCAATTCCCTTGCGGCCTCACAGCTCAGGGAGAGCCAAAAATCTCAACGCAGACACTTTCAAATTCGAAACCGATTGCACCGAATCGAAGCCAGAGAAACGGGCTAACACTTACTTAGTCACATCAGACTTTACAATAGACTGATTTAAAGTACCATTCGAGTAGCCTGAACACTGATATTATTTTTTTAGTACAACTAGGTTAATTTGTACGCTTTATTACCCATAGCAGCTCGACACAAAGGCCTGTTTCCGCTCATCGCAATAAATTATTGTCGCCAAACATATGACAGCGATACCTTCTTTGTGTCCCAGGACAACATTGGACAACAAAATCTTGTTGTCCCAGTGGCTGGCGGCTGGCGGTTGGCGCGCGTGACACACACAAAAACCGCGTCGTCCGTCGTCGACCCGCCCGCCGTCGTCCC
>JALLPA010000920.1:0-12503 GCA_036939895.1 Thalassiosira exigua
GGCGAAGTAGTCCGCGACGCCGACGGCGGCGGCGGCGGTCGCCGCCGGCCCGTTATGTAGGCAAAAAGTAGGATTTTGAAAATGAAAAAAGTCAGCGGTCCGTTGAAAGCTTACAAAACGGAGCCGGGCGGTCCGTTGTGGTCCGTGGCAGTCCGTTGCGGCATTGGCGGTCTGTGGCGGTCCGAGTTGCGTACCACACGAAAATAAAAAGGGGGCATGTCTACGTAAAAACAAAAAAAAACAAAAAAGTGAGCGATTTGAGTGCTCTCGCAAACTCGATCTGGAGCTTCCAGTTCATTTTGCAACTGTGGCAAGATTTTGGCGATAGCTTCGCTTGATAACAGGACGAAAAAATGGTGGGACCAACAAAAAAAAATACTCCTAGTGGTTATTGGTATGGTTAGTTTATTCGGGTACAAACTCCTGGTCAAAACGCCGATGCTCTTTTGTCGCTACATACGGATGGTCTTTAAGGCTAGGTCTTAAGATCTTCTTCTGGCGACTAATATTTCTAATGGCACCAGCCCGAGTCTCGATATTCAGGATTTTGGGTCCGACGAACCGCAGCGCATGATAGACCCTTCTTCACATTTAGTCTCTGAGCGGGCACAACTTGGATACATTTCTTACTTCGGGCATACACTCTGCTATCCGCCACCCCACCTTCAGTCTTAGATAGGCCCTTAGTATGGTAGTGCCCCCGCCCCCCTGCCCTCTTCATACTACTACTTACGTACCAACGATCAATAGGTGCTTTTCTTGTGCCCAACCGAGACGGCTCAAGAAGACGGCAAGATGAAAACACGCATGTCAAACAGTGTCAAACCCAGGAAGATGTTGTCCAGGCAGAGAGTCACTCGCTCTTCCCTGACGACGTACCCGGTACGAACCAAGCATCGACCCGCGTCGACCTGCATTGACCTGCGTCGACCCATCTGTATCACCCCTATTTGCGTTTCAATCGCACCCAACTCCGACTCCAACCCGCCTGGTCTTGACCATGATACCTTCCACTGCTTCCCGTCGTGACTTCTTTCATAGTTAATTTCATCTCTGATCGGTACTTGGCGTCGTCATTCCCAACCATCATGTCGTACACACGCGCCCAGATGATCTCCCAGGCCCTGACGCCGAAGCCGTCCGCCCTACTCTCAGTCCTCGGCTCGACGGCCATGCTCTTCGAGATACGAGCGTCGAGCAGGAAAACGTCGCCGTCGTCGCAGTCTTCCATGAGCATCGTAGGGAACAGCACCAGGCGGTCTTCGTCCAACGCCGGGGCGCGGGGGCAGAATCGGGCGGTAAACCGCCTCCTCGCCGGGATGTGCCTGTCCGACCTACTCTTCTCGTCGGGATGGTTCCTGACGACTTGGCCGAGTCCGAAGGAGAACGCAGACTGGCTGTGGGGCGCGTCCGGGAACACCCGGACTTGCTCGGCCCAGGCGTTCTTCATAAGTGTCGGGTTCTGGGGCACGCCGTTGTACAACACGGTCATTTCGTTGTATTACCGGGCGATAATCGAGTGGGGATGGAGCGATGACAGACTTTTGAAGTACGACCGGTGGGTGCACGGGACGATATGGTCGGCCGTGACGATCCGGTGCGTCTTCTACCTGGCGTACGAGTTCTTCAATGCGTACGGCGTGATATGCTACGTCACGTCGCTGCCCGCCGACTGCAAAGGCGACGAGTGCATACGGGGCAACGAGAATACGTGGATGGTCGGGGTATTTGACCAGCTCTTCCCGATATGGCCGTGTCTGGGGTTGAACACCTACTTTATGGCACGGATTTACTTGAGCGTACGAAAGGTTGCGCGGCGTTCGATGAATCTTCACAGCATCAACCCTTCCGCAGAAGGATTACACCAGAGGCTGGATGACATCAAGGTCCAGGCATTGCTGTACGTACTGGCCATGTTCTTCTGCTTGGTTCCCGACCAGATCTACGCCCTGATATACTTCCTGAGCCCGGGGAGGACATACTTCAACTTCTGGTTTGAGATGTTCGCGTACATAGCCCTCCCGCTACAGGGATACCTCAACTTCATCGTCTACATGCGACGGCAGCGAAAGGCGCACAGTCGTTTTGGGCGGATAATGATAGCGCCGTTTCGATGGTGCATCGTCAGGCGGCCGAGAGAGGTTCCTACAGACCGAACGGGAAGGACTGTCCGCTTCGCGCTGGAGGAGAATGCGGTTGACGTGAGGTGTGAAGAAGTAAACGACGGCGTCGCAGTAGAAGAGAATGGGGTAAGTAGCGGTGATGATGCAGTAGATGGAAAAAGGGAAAGTATCGATGTTGTGGTAGAAGTAGATGGGGCAAAGAGCGACACCACATTAGGAGAGAATGAGGCGAGTAGCAACGCTGTGCCACAAACAGCTGAGTTAGAAGGTAGCTCTGTTTTGGATGTCCGAGAGCTTGTGGTCTAATATGGCTCAATAGTCTCCATAAGAACACCACAGAGGAGAACGAGTGCCATCTTTGGCAAAAAATCCGGCGTCGCGTGTGTCAGCTAGTTATGCGGCCGAGGATAGCAACTGTCATCGACAGCCAGTGCATAATTTAGTCCAGTCTGGGTTCCTGCACATGAGACATGCCCTGGATCAAAGTGAGCGCCTTGAAGACGCTCGTCATCCTCAGTCACCCTTGAAGCAGCAGTCTTCGCCTGCTCTCATTAGATATGCTTGGCCACTAGTCAGAGCTCAGGGCTGTGTCCTACTTTCAGCATGCTATCTAGTGGTGTGGTTCAGAGTTGTGTTCTATTTTTATCTTACTAGTGGCCAGGAATCTCGTGATATGCAAATTACTATCAATCAATATTAGATACCATTGAAGGGTCAGATTACAAGCATAGCAGTCGCGGTCAATTGGCGTGTAATAGTAGCATGAATCTGCCCTGCTCTGGTAAGATGCAACCGCTAATCTACACATGTCACATCAGATTCTGAGAATCCAACTGAAGATGAAACAGAAAGCTGTTAGAGAAAGTCAACGAGGACAAGAAAGGGAGAAGAAATCAGAAGTTTCTTTTGGACATCAGAAACATGTCAGAAGCGCCGGTGCCCATCAAGCTCATAAAAAATCGTTTGCTAATTGCTTAAACAAAGGAATAGACGTGCTAACGTTTTTGCTACTACTTCCCGTAGGTATAGACAGCTCTCATTTGCCTTAATATCGTCAGCAGAAAATGCAACCACGGCCAGCAATTAGTGGTAAGAATTGCATAGGGTTGTGTAAAAATTGGTCATGTGCAAAATATGTCCAAGAACAGTTTTTGTTGCTGCAGCAAACGCGCGTAGCATAGCATAGCAACCTGAAAATTAGGTATTAGAGGAACTACCTAGACCTTTTTAACCATCATACGCGCCCATATGGTAGCCGTCAAAAACTGGGAAAGCTGTCATGATATTTTAGCTCCCCAAATAGTAGTATGGTATTTGCTTTTCCAACAGGCTGGTGTAGTTTAGCATTTGTCAGTGTCTCCTGCGACTTCCCCACTTGGAATAGGCAATGTTGAATTATGCCGACTGCGCTAAGTTGCAACTTAGCGCAGTTGGCATAATTTAACAAAGCTAAAGCGTAAGTCGTGGGTTGGAATCCCATGCAGTATAATAGTGCAGACACGGGTTCGATTCCCGGACATGTACATGCTTTCGTCCGACTAGTTGTCACCCTCTGTAAGTCCCGCGGCCAACTGGCTCGTAGGAGGCCCGTACATGGGAATTAGTGGCGTGAAGGCTCTGACACCGCACTCTGTTGTAACTACAATGTAACCACCATTGGGCTAGGTTGAGAAGTTTTGATCCAATCGATACGGCTTCACGCTTTAGTTTTGTTAAATTATGCTGACTGCGCTAAGTTGCAACTTAGCGCAGTCGGCATAATTTAACAGCGGCAAGAGAATGAGCGAGTTGATATTGTTGTGTATGCACTTGATGGATTGGTACAATAGAAACTTATTATATTTTCCCTTGCTGGAAAATATGATTTTTTACCAGACAGTAACAGTTAATGTTGCAGATAGATTGTAGAAAATGTTTAATGAAAAGTGTTCACTTCTTACTAGCTTTCACTTCGTTTATTTTGATAAAATGCTGCTTTCCTTCAGCTTCTATATGCTTGGACCTGTCCTCCCTCTCTGCATAGAAATAGGACCAAATGTATTTCTCTCCTTCTATCTGCGCAACAGCGTGCTGTCATCTGGTGATACTTTCTACGTTGAAATCGCTGAGGTATTTTGGTCTCGTTAAAAGGATTTCATTATAATAACATCGTTCTTTGTGGTAAGCCCTCATCATCTATATCACTGAGATCCTCCAAACAAGTAAGGCAGGTGCACGGAAAAGGAACAGTTGGTGAATTGTCACCACCCATAGCGCGCGGAGCGCGCATCGCAAGGTTTTCGATTTTTGAATTTTCCTTCGATAGTTCGCGGATCGAGACAAGCGTCCGCTGTTGCCTCTGGTTCCACCATCTCGGATACGCCTCTCGCCAACCTTCGCACCGCCGCAGTGCTGGAATAGTTGGGCCACCGGCGGCCTCTTCGTGGCGTTTTGCGTTTTCATCGTGCGTTTGGGGTTCGTTTGGTGGCCGTCTTCTCGGGGAGCGCGAAGGCGGTCGGTCCTCGTCGTTCGATTCGAAAATGCAAAAAATCAAAACCCTTTTGATGCGCGCTCCATGTGCTATGGGTAGTGATGATCCACCAACTGTTCCTTTTCCGTGCACCTGCCTTACTTGTTTGGAGGTATCTGAAAAGGCCACCATATATGAAGGAGAGGACAAGTTGAGGCTACTGTGGCACATGTGCTACTATCCTTTGCAGACTGCCCACGGCAGTGGTCACTACTCCCCAGAATTAGATGACCATACATACCCTGTCCATCATCGTTTACAAGCTCCTGACGGATCATGAGACTATCCAGATCCGAAAGGATACACATCGAATATGCTGCAAAAGATGAGGGAAGGTGTCCTTCCCGACTGAGGACCCACGTAAGGAAATCCCCCATTTCACTATGCATGCAGAGACCGCCATGCATAATATACAGTTATTACCAATATCTTCTGTATAATGATCGAACATCAAAGAAGGATGGCCGATCCAATTTCTTCTGTGTATTGATAGCACTACAAAAGAATCATAATATTTGAGATGATTTTTTTGGAGCAATATAGAATTTTGACCCATAACTGACTTCTTATCAACACCGTGTGTAACACCTTGTGCTTCCCTGTATTGCATCCTGCCAAATCACATCATCTTCTGAAGTAATAGGTTATTTTTCCTTGGTATCGTATGCCACAAATTTCATTATTGTGGCCGGATATTATTCATTTACATCAGTACTATTACTATTTCGTTTTCTACCTTCCTTTTGATATTATTTCACGGGTGCATCGAGGGCTCATTCTCTTGGGGATTGGATCTCTTCTAAATGCCAAACCACATCATCTTCTGAAGTAATATATTATCATTCCTTGGTATCATATGCCACAAATATCATTATTTTGGCCGGATATATTCTTTTACATCAGTACTATTTTGTTTATTACGTTCCTTTGACATTATTTCACTAGTGCATTGAGGGCTCATTCTCTTGGGATTTGGGTATCTTCCAACTGTGCGACTCAAGCTGGCGACTTCACATGATGCTTTCAACACCTTCCTGGAGGCCGCTACAGGTTCTTCCATAAACAAAGTGATCACTTTGCTGAAGGAATCTTGTAAATATTAAGTACGAGTTTGCCACTCGGACAAATGCACACTTACATCGAGGAGACAAATCTTACTTACAAATTACAAATCTTCTTTCTTGTGACATGTGAGCCCTAAGTGCCAACACACATGAAGACGGCTTGTGTGTCTGCATCAAAATGTTGCAAGACACCACTCTGCCTTGCCCATTGCTTTTGCAGAATGAGTGGCGTGGAGATTCGATCAACCTCCCCGGCTTGCAAAGTTCGTTGCAGGCATCATCGACTCCAATTTTCACGTCCTCACCTGGTACCTAACTATCTGGCGACCCTTTTTTCTTTTGATACTACAGCACAGGGGTGGCGGATTGTGTGGAGGGGCGGCCACGAGTTCATCATCTGCTTCCAGACCCTTATTCTCCACAGCATTGATAGCAGCAACATCTTTGTCTAGGGATTCCTTGTCCTGAGCGTAGCCAAGGCAGTGAGTTAGTGACGCCTGTGGTACCCTAGACATCGGCCAGCCTAGTACCCGACCAAACCAGGGACGTCTACGCCTATCCCCCCTCACCCCCGGAGCCCTGCCGAGAGCTTTATCGACTGTGCCACAAGGTGCTGCGACGCCCCCTGGGTTGTTCAACGGAGGCCTACGGTGCGTTGGCCATGGTTGTCAGACCAAACACATACCACGTATGAGCCAGTGTCAACGATGAAAATGGCAGACATCGACAGCGATGGCAACACCCATGGAAATAAGCAATATCCCCTGCCGGGGTGGAGAGCAACAAAGTGTGACACTCCTCCAGCATGTGGTTGCTGGGGTGTGTACCAACCTGCCATCCAAGGATGACAGATCGAGACAAGAGAGGCGGAACTTGTGACAAGCAAGCCCGCATCAATGTGGCCTCATCCTCACTCCTTCCTTTCAAGCACACCAATTACTCCACCAACAGAGCATATTCAAAAGGACTCAAGCCAACTCTGTTTTTCGTTCTCAATCATCGGGATCAAACACGGGGAGACAATGCCCAAGGACAATCAACGCACCCTCTCATTCGAGCATTTGCTTTCTTCTCCCATCCATGAGGCTATAACGTTCAAATCGGTCCGAGCCCCCCCCAAGCCCACTTCCCCTGGAGGGGTCCAGGTTCTTTTGTCTCTTGCTTGACAGCCTATGGGACCTCTATAGATGTTAGGGATTGGTGGTGAACCTCACACTGCATTCTTGAGGCTTGGAGACAGCCTTGCCCACTACCACCCATCCCTGGAGTCAAATCTAGTAGAAGGAATCTATTGCGGAAGGCGGATTGGTGGTGAACCTCAGTATATCTTCGCAGCAACAATTCAGATTGAGCAATCGACCCACATGGATGGCAAGGAAAAACAAAACGATTAATGCATGGATGCAGCAGATCGCCTACAAGTGCCATCTCTACCACCATTGAAACCAAACAAAAGAAAGGAGTAAAACAAAACAACCCCCCTGAAGACGAATTGACGATGGGGCGACAGCGGGTTCCGAGGGGGAAATAAACAAAACATGGTCTCCCCATGACCTTCAATGTTTGAAAGCATTTTGGTCGGAGTTGGAAAACCACAAAATTGGCTGGGAGAGATATCAAACCACAGATGGATGTGTGATATGTTGGACATGCAGCACCGTCGACTGTCACCACATGCACATTTCTTCAGTAGACCATCCTTGGCACCAGCCCCATCTCTTTGACCTGTCCTACATACGGCGATGACATGCTTTGATCTAGCCCAGCGTTGTGTCCTTCGGCTCTGACAATGTGCTTGCAACCTATTGGCCAGGACTTCCCAACTTCTATCCAATGTTGCACTCAGAGAAAGACAGAGGGAGGACACAACAACCAGCGCGATCTCCTAGCTTCTTTGTCAGCGGTCTTATCGCTCCTCCCTATCGGTGCCAACTTCCTCGGCTACGCAAGCTGCAGCTCCATCCAACTACTAATGACCTGTATCCATCAGAGAGAGTTCAGCTGCACCAACTTCTACTTCGATATTGGCACTGGTCTACGACGATCCCTGTCCGATCTTCCGAGCTTCTTTGGTCATCTCCTTTGCATGAACAGTCATAGCATTGAGCGGGAGATTATATGTTATGCACCAATGTCAGCAGGCTTGCAGATGCCAACAAAGCATTCTACAACTGTTCAACAGCTTGAGTCTCCTTTCGATCAAGTCGAGACGGAGTCTCTCCCCTCCATCAAATCGAGGCAACAGTTGCCAGTAAATTCACCAGCTTGGATCCTTTCAGTCGGAATGCTCACCCAGTAGTGAACGGCAACAATCACCCATTGAGGCAACCTTGCAGCGGCAGTTCCTCTACTGACCACCACTTTCAAGCGCACGAGCCTCGATTGCATCAGTAATCGCCTTCCTCTTGGAATCCTCAGGCCTGATTGAAACGATCCTACTATTGAATCGATCTCTAGCTCAGTCAGTCCTTCCCAGTCTCTACCACAGTTCATCACTGAATCCTGCGGCAACAAGTGCGACCTCGAGATCCTGTTTCCAGAGTCTTTCATATCTTCTGAATGACAATTGGCATCCACCGAGTCTTTTCCCCTGCAGCAGCTGCGTGACAATTCAATATCAGTCATCGATTCAGTGGACTATTCAAGCAACAATTACTTCGAGTTCATCCTAGATCATGTTGGCCATGCCTCGACGGTACTACCAACAGTCACACTCCCGCTTGTGTATGCCTTCCACCTGCGCCTCCACGATGGCCATCTACCTATGTTACAGCTGCAATCTCCAGCGGGTCAAGCTCGGTCTCAGAGGAAGAGTGAAGGTGGAATTAGCCCGGAGCCTCTCTGTGTTACCACTGATATGAGGGAGCTTGTCCCAGTCTATCTTTTCAATGATTCAAGCGATCCTGTGTTCATGCCTCTGTCCATCTTTGCCGGCAAGCACTCCTTCAGAGGAAGAAGCAGGACTATCTCTGGAATGACCCTCAGCGAAAACTTTATTGCTATCGTTCCCAAATGCCTCCCTAGCCTGGATCACCCTATCTTGAGAACCATGCTCTCCTGCAGCATCTCTTGGACTATCATCCTCCGGTGGCATCATCATAACTATGGCACTTTGCGGCTTTGCTTCTACAGCTTCGACCCATCCAATGTCATCATCAAGTATTTGAAATGGCGAGGGCTCCTGCAGCACTACAGCTTTGGATTGGACCTCAGTGCAGCCAACTCCTTCTGTTGCGACAATCGCTGCCTCATCTTCTACACATTTGCCTCAGCGCATGTTTTCCGTCTACATCAAGACAACAGAGTGACCTGTCCCTCTCTGCCTCTTTGATCTATCCTTCCTCAGCCCACAACTCAACAGAGTACACTGTGGCTCCAGCCAAAGTAATTTAGAGTGACAGCAGCAATCAGTACCAACTACCCGATCGATCCTGCTCATCGAATGCACCTGCTGCAACCTTAGAGTCCTCTTCCATCACTTCACTGCCTACGCGTGCTCCCTTATCATGTGCCCTCAACGTTGGGCCCTTCGGATTCTCCGTCCATGATGCCAAGTCATTCTATCGACTCCCACTTCACCCAGGACCGCTGAAGAGAATGAGCGTGAGAATATTAGGGTTCATTTCCCTGGTATTCTCTGTGGTCATCCCCATAGTCGCTCTCCAGCCTCTCAACTGCGTGGATGCTCTCTAGGCCTCAGTGACCCTCAACACTTCGTTCGTCTATGCAAGATCACAAAGTGTGACCAAGGCGATGATCACACTTGCCCCAGGCTCCAAGAATCCTAACAATAACAATCTTGACTCGAAGCTCTATGTTTCGTACCTTCTTGCACAACGCAATTTTGACAAGAATCTAATCTTGCTTTACTGATCGTACCAAACAGATCAGCAGACCTGCTCATATGATTGGCTTCGATCGCCACTAGAATCTTTAATTTATAATATCGAAACACTTCTTGATCCAAATTGATTCTACCTTACTTCTATGAGCCATCGGCAGAGCTAGGGGCGCCTAGTTGGCCGATCATCTAATCTCTGATCTCCATTGCAGTCGGGGAAGCCCGTCGACACCTAGCGAGATTGCCAATTAAATCACATACCCCCCTTGATGTTCTTTGGCTTCATCAAGAACGAGCCGGATCCAAAGGCCCTGAACGTCGTACTCAATAAGCCAACACCTGCATTCTCCTGTGTGGTGGGGGCTGGCGCTAAACCAAGTTGGCCGTTCCCCACGGACACCAAACGCAGAAGTATGAGATTTTTCGATTCAATACTCTTCCGGCCGAGAACAAGGATGGTACTGATCACTTCCTATCACCGGCCGACGCACGGAAGCAGATCGAAGATGAGAATTTGAGTACAGATGACTTGATAAAGATCATCCCTTCAGTAGCAGATATCAGTGAGGATAAGAAGGCAATGCCGGCAGCGAGGGAGAAGGACAAGGGACAGGATTTCAGTTCAACCAAAGTTAGGGCAACTGCAAAGTGTGCCTGCTGTGGTGCAGTCTGTGCCATATTCTCAAAGCACAAAGGAGGTATCAAGAACGTCCGTTTGGCCAAGCTTGAGTGGCCTTTTGAGATGGACGGACACTCTTGCGGCGGCAAGCTGAAGAAGGGTGGCGGCAAGCTGTTCTATTCGCCGCGTGCAATAAGGTGCGGGCAACCGATCGAAGCTGCATACTACAATCCTTGACGGGTGACATCTGCTCTGTTTGTTATGTTGATGCAGATTTGGTAACACCAGATAAAATCCGATCGAAGCACGACATCGGAGGTAAGACGCCTGTTGTGGATGTGCCACGGCTGTCTCGATGCAGGTGCCTTGATCTGGTGCACGAAAGAATGTGAAGCAGGCCAAGCAACAGAAACAAGCTGCAAAGGAGAGGAAGTTTGATGTAGCAGTAGAAAAGGGCTGCAGGAATTCTCGTGGTTAATGATTGTTTCGGTGATACATACGCCCCGGATTCACAACTCTGCCAGATCGGCCCAGAATTTGAGACAGGGAGGGCCAGCATTGCTGGAAATCCAATCAAGGCCCCCTCCGTTTCGAAAGGCGTTTCCGCCCAGATGGCGCCTTGCCCCAATTACCTTGTTCAAGATAGAAGGTTCTACGTCTCACAGCTCAGGGAGTTAATATCATTTTATTCGCACATTCCTGAGAATGGTGTGATAATAATATATTGTCATGCCAACATTTACCGGTCATGCCAACATTTACCGCACATCCAAAACCACTTCTTCAGCACTGTACAAAACGCTTCAAACATGAAAAACAAGGCACGTCAACCCGACCGGGTCGATCCCGCGGTGGACTCGGTGCGTATGCTGGCCTTCCGTCCCTCGCTCGAGTCGACGACGGGCGATTCGACCGGCCGATTCCGCGTCGCCTTCGCCTCGGCCAGCTCCGCTCGCAGCGTCGCGTTCTCCGTCGCCAGCGCCTCGTTCTCGACCTCCAGACGTTCCGCCTCTTCGGAGTTCGCGCCGGGAGCGCGATGCCTCAGTCGACGGAGCCGCTCCGCCAGGCTTCGATTCTCGTCCTCCAGCGCCTTCGCCCTCCGCTCCTCTTCGAGGGCCTTCTTCCGCACGGCCACTTCGAGGTTGTGCAGCAGCGAGGAGAGAGTGTCGATGGTCGCCTGCTGGTTGGCCACTCGGAGCTTGAGCTCGATGAGCTCGTCGAGGTTCGCCTCCTTCTCCTCCTCTTCCGCGGGGGCGTCCGCGACGGCCGAAGGTTCGTTCGGATTCGAGGGGGACTTGCTGGACGCCGGGGCGTAATAGTCGCTGGACGCCGGGGCGTAATAGTTGGGCGGGAAGGCGTCGCCCTCGCCTTGTCGCGCCTCGGGAGCTTCGTAAACCGTGTCGAATTCCTCCGTGAGGTCCGCCGTCCAGTTTCGCAGGCAGTTGGTCCGCTCGGGCGTCGCCTCGGTGGCGAACGACTCCGCCCTGGCGGGGAGGACCCTGGCGGCGGGCCACGCTGCGCTCGCAGTGGCGTTCGCCCCGACGGCCCGCCTCGCCCGCTCCTTCTCCTCGGCCTTCGCCTCGGCCGCCTTCCGCTCTTGCTCCTCGTACGCTTCTCGCAGCAGCGCCGCCTTCTCGGCCGCGCTCAGGTGCAGATCTCGCCGCTCGGCGAGGCGACGTCGGATGGCGTCCTTGAGCGCCTCGGCCTGCTCGTCTCGATAGGTCATGAGGGTCAGCTCGGACACGACGCTCGCGTCGTCTTGAGAGCAGAGCGACGATTCGTCCTCGGGGATCGACGTCGACGCGGCGCGGGGGCGATGTCGTCGCGCGGGTTCGATCGTGTCGGGCACCGGGGCCTCGTCCGGGGAGACGGGGTCCGCCGCGAATTCGATCGGAGGCGCGGAGTTGCGACGCCGCCCCGCCCCCCCCTCGGCGGGAGGGCGCCGCCGCCGTCCCGGCCCTGGCGGTTGCGGTCGCTGCCGGACGGCGCGCTTGGGCTTGGCGTTGCGGTGGAAGAAGTCGGGGAGGAGGAGGGGCTTCCACGGCGCCGGCGGGGCGGACGGGACGGGAGGAGGAGGAGGAGCCGCGGCGTCGTTCATCGTGTCCCTTTCGATATCGTTGCGACCGGTCTTCGTGGTTCCGTGGCGGATCTTGGTGAGGGTGTGTATGGTGCGGAGGAGTCAATGCGATCCGTTCCGCTATCGCTCGGATCGGGTGGAAATGGAAAAAATGGACATGCGGGATCGGGAACACTCTTTGTCTTCTTTGTGGTGAGTGAGCTATTTTAGGTAGGTACTGTACGTTTGACTTCAAACGATGACCCCTTATCGAAGGAGCTTCGTTCTCGA
>JALLPA010000921.1:0-12494 GCA_036939895.1 Thalassiosira exigua
CAGTCATTCAACGCCCGCACACACCCCTTGCCTCTGCCAGCGTTGTCCTTTCCGTAAAAATGCCCATTTATCTGACTTCCTTGCCACGATCGCGATGGAGTCACCTGGCTAGTTCAGACAAACACAAAGATCCCAAAGGTCTGCTGTTGCAGGGCCAGGCTAGCCCGACCTTGAAGGTCACGAGCTCGTGGGCAACAAGGACAGCTGCAACCTCGATAGCTGCTGCAGCGAAGATCGCGACGACCGAGGACCGCCACGACCGAGGACATCAGCGACCTCGAGTGCTGCAAGCTCAAAGGCGGCTGCAGCAAGGGCCTCGACAACGAGGACGACCTCGAGAGCATCGAGCTTGACGCCTGACGCAACGAGGACCACCAAGACGCGACCTGGAGGGCTGCGACCTCATCAGCTGTTGCAGAGGGCCGCTGCGACCGAGGACCACCACATTGAGGACGGTCACGACCTCGAGGGCCGCGAGCTGAAGGCGGCCACAGCGAGGTCCTTGACGAAAAGGACGACCTCGAGGGCGTGGACCTCGAGGGTATCGAGTATGATGCTGGCCGCAGCGAGGACCACCAAGACGCAATCTTGAGGGCTGCGACCTCAACAGCGGCTGCAGTGACGGCCGCAACGACTGAGAACCCCCACGTCAAGGATGGCTGCGACCTCGAGGGCTGCAATCTCAATGGTGGCACTGGCCACGACGGCGTCGAGCTCGACAGCTGCCGTAGCGAAGGCCACGACAACTGAGGACCGCCACATTAAGGATGGCCATGACCTTGAGGGCTGCGGGCTCGATTGTGGCCGCTGTGAGGATCTCGACGACAAGGATGACCTCAAGGGCCACGACCTTAAGGGTGTCAAGCTTGACACCGGCCGCAGCGAGGGCTGCAACGACGAGAATACCCGCAACTTCGAGGGCCGCGAAGTTGACGGCGACTGAAGCGAGACACGTGGCGACGAGGGCGACTTCGAAGGCAATGAATTTGTGAAATATGTAAATCGATAGGAAAACAAAATAAAATGATTGTCTCACCTTCTAGCTAACATCAAGCATTGCAATTGCGAACGGCACAACAATCCCCGCGAGCCGCCGCGTCTTTGCCTCCCAGCATCCACGCAGGTGCCACAGCATCATTGCCTCCTGGCCCCCCACGAGGCACAGCATCGGGACCCTGCGTCCCCTCGATACCTGCTGCATGGTCGCCTCTTGCGTGGTGCGACGTCGTCGCCATACTTTCCCTCAATAACCTTTGTAGTCACCCTGGGGAGCGTGGAAATGAGGTCAACTGGTGGTGATGTCAGCGCCAAACAATAGGAATATAAATATGAGCGGCCTCAAAAAGGAACAAACGTACCTGCTCCTGTCCGAACTCAAGCTGACCTCTGAGGCACCAGGGCTCGGTCTTGCTTCGTTAAATGCCATGCATTGCGATAGCAACAGATTAGATGGAGAAATTGAAGCCAAAAGTGTGTAAAAGAAGTGAGCAATACGACTCACCTATGAATGTTATGATTCAGTCCCAACATCATAGACTCACCCTCCAGCTTCGACTCATACTCCTGGGCGGTGCAGAGATTAATAGCAAAGAGTCAAGTTGCAACAAACGATGACGAAAGCGTCGAGCTCGCCAACAATCAGCAATGCCACCGGCGAACGGTCTACCCCCTTTGAACATCAAACGCAGGCAATTTACTCTGGTCCCCCTGGCTCAGCCATGCACGTCGTCGACCCGTGTCCCAGTGCAAACGGCTGCTTTTTCACCATCCGCAAAGAGCAAACTATGGCATCGCCGCACTCCGTCCAAATGCGAGCGGTAACTCTGTTGCCATGCGTCCCGTCGCGAGGGGTGGTTTCATCGCCCAACATCCTTGCGTAAGTCACGGCTTCTGCAACCTCGACGACGGCCACGAGCCCAACGATGGGCGCGAAAATGACGACGGTCTTAAGGTCAGCCACGGCCGCGACCTCAAGACCGCGACCGAGCTCGATGACGGCCACAAGCCCGGCAACATCCGAGAAAACGACGACAGCCGCGACAACAACGACGGTCTTAACATCAGCCGTGGCCGCGACCTCTACTTCGGCCACGACCTTAATGGCGGCGACTGCAAGCTCGACAACGGCAGGGACCCCGACGACAGCCACGAGCCCGACAACAGCCGCAAAAACAGCTACGGTCCCGAGGTCGGCCACGGCCGCGACCTTGACTTCGGCCGCGAGCTGGAGGCCGCGACTGCAAGCTTGACGACGGCCGCGACCTCGACAACAGCCGCGAAAACGGCTACAGTAGCAAGGTCGACCACGACCGCGACCTCGAGAACGGCGACTGCAAGCTCGACGACGGCCGCGAGCCCGACGGCAACCGCAAAAACGACGAGTGCTACGAAAGAGACTACGGTTTTCCTTGGAGATGTACGTCCGAAAAATAAAACCTTTGCAAAAATTAATTGTCGAAAACCATATTAATTACGATCCTATTAAA
The DNA here is from genome assembly GCA_036939895.1 of Thalassiosira exigua. Taxonomy (NCBI): domain Eukaryota; phylum Bacillariophyta; class Thalassiosirophyceae; order Thalassiosirales; family Thalassiosiraceae; genus Thalassiosira; species Thalassiosira exigua. The sequence continues at coordinate 2,487 of JALLPA010000921.1, forward strand.
ACAAAATCGAAAACTTGACAGTTTCTGGAAAAGTTTTCACTTCCGCGCAAATGATGAACCGAAACATACACAAAGGAGAAGAAAAAGACCAAAACAACAAAAAACGAGATTAAAGTCAATAACATCTACTTTTTGTTTTAACAATTAGTGCATGAAAAATAAACATTCTCCACACCTGAACATACTACAAATTGCAGGTCTTTTGTTACAAAACCTTCAAATTGAAACCTCGAATGTTGCCTAATCGATTTCACGACGAAGGTGTTTCCACGCGGCAAAGATGCGACGAAAACGGCTTTTGCCAAGGTTCAAACGTGCTCGTGTGCGACAAAAAACTTGTCGCAATTTCAGATCGTGAGGAGAGAGGGTTTTACGTGACAGAAGACCAGCAATTTGTACTACTAACATCACAACGCATTCATGATCGAAGCTTGAGCAGCTGTGTACCAATATATCTACAATAAGGTGTCTGCACAAGATCAACTGTGTTAAAGGGGGAAACGGCAAACGGGAAGATTTTGCGGACGTTATTGTTTCTTCATTTAACAGTTGGCCCGATCGCCTTTGTGTGTCCGCACAAATTGTGAAACGGGGATTCAGGGGAAAACTTGTTGTTGCAAGTTTTGGGGGGACGCAGGCACTTCCGCCAGACAAAAATTGTTTTGATTGATAATTAGCGCTAAATTACTTCCGTAATAGTTATAAAGCAACATTTTTCGAGAAAAAAAAGATGATAAAAGAGCGAATCGAATATTGTTTAAACGAAATAACACATGGCATTTTTCTACGATACGATGCCAACTACTTTTGTTCATGAATCAAAAAATCAAGGCTTTGTACCCATTACGTTAATGCACCGACAAAACACCGGATACTCAAATTATGTATTTCGCCGGTTGATGCAATGTCTCAATCGATTGCATTTCTTTTCATTTTTACTTGATTTCGATCAGTACCTTACCTATGCATGGCGTCCCTGCGCATGCAAGTAAGGGTGTATTGTTCTGATATCGGTCGGTCTCGGCTTTCAAACCAATTCTTGGGTATGTACGAAGTACATCTTGAAGATCTATTTTGCAATCGACTGTACCGTAGTATTCCAACGTTGATCAACTACTCATATATTGGAGATGTGCATGGCACACCTTCAAGACCTGTCGCGGAACTTTTTGATTCATACTATTCCTATGCAAAATGAAACACATACATATTCAAGCACTATTCGTGAAGCGTTTACGAGTTACGAGAGATAGTATTCCTACACACCGATAGGCCATCCCAGCGCGTTTTACCGTGCAGCTCAAATCATGGGATCCGCCTCTGTTTTTATCCCTGCCCGTCCTCCTCCTCCCTGACAATGTCATAGCACTCCTCAACTGCCTACCACGAGCGCAGCCATGGAAGACGTCGCCATCGCGGGTTTGAAATAAAAAGGCATTTAAATTCAAAAGGGACATTAAGCTTAAGTTGCTATCGAGGCATATGCTTATCTCGAACCTTTCATTTGAGCCACAGACCAAAGCACGACGTACGCATCCTTGGGGATCACGTTCGGGTTTGGCAGGAGTTGCTGCTGGTGCTGCCACTCAGTGAGGCATATCTCTGCAGATCCTGCGCATTGACGTCTTGTTTGGTTCGACGTTTTCCCCCTTTGGTCCCAACACCTGTCCCCCGCGGGTTGATTGTTGAATCGTTGGCGCCCGCTTACGGCATGTTCCGCATCCCCAGCGTAGACTGCATTGCATGCCATCCCACGTCTCGTCCCACTCCTCGACTCCGGTCTTGCCAGACATCGCGTTTGCCTTCCTTTGCCGATTTTTGTCGATCGATCAACGCATCGGTCTCCCGCACTGCCCCGCCTTGCTTGGATCTGCTCTGTTCTGTTCTCGCACCCTCCCCCCTCCATCATGCTCCCCCCCCTTTTGACCTCGACCTCGATGCGGCGGAGGATGACGTTCCGCTGCTTTCGCCGCTCCACTAGCCCCTCCCCTGCGCGACAAGAGGCAGAGCTATAAAAGCAGCGGTCATTTTTTCGTAGGATGAGGGGACGCTCCGCTCTCTTGTGGCGTTCGTCAGGCACTTGGTTTGCGCCGCTCGGCAGACGGGGGGGGGTGGATCGAAGTACGGATGACAGTGGACGGAGGACGCTGGCGCCTCGACTCAGACGCCGGCGTTGACACATTGAGGCCAAGACAGGGGAGCGAGGGCGTGGGCGGGGTGGGTCGCCGCAAAGGCCTCTGCGTTTGTTGATCGAACGGATGGTACTCTACGAGCAGCGCTGGGCCGTGCCGCGCCGTGATGGGGCAGCGACGACAGCCGTGGTGGGGACAGCGACGAGGGCGTCCCGCCGCTCTTGGCACTGGCCGCGCTCCGCGCCGACGCTTTCGCCTTGACCTTGGCATCCTCAGGAAGTGGGACAGTAGTGTCCGAGTCGTTGCTGCTCTTCGTGCTCGCCTCCTCCTCCTCCTCTCGCTCCTGCCACCCCCCCTCCTCCTCGCCGTCATCGTCGCCGTCGCCGCCCCCGTCCTTTGCCTCGAGGAGGTCGAATCATTCCTCGTGATCCGACCCCCTTCGCTCCTTGCGACGACGACTCGACAATTTTGTTGACCCCGCGGTTCATTGCCGCTTGTCGACGTGGACAAACGCCTTCGCGCATGTCCATGCAGCAGCCTCTGCAGGTCAGCATCAAGCGGGCAATGATGCTGGGCAGGCGAGGCTGAGCCTCACGGTGCCGTGATGGGTCGATGGCAATCGCGGTGGTGTCAACGACGGCGTTGAATGGGCGGCGAAGAGTTGATTCATGGTAAACAAGGTTTGTCGAGAGGAGGCGAGAGGGCCGATCGTTTTGAGATATTTGTACTATTCATACGTAGAAAATGGGCCAAAAAATACACCTTGAAGCATTATTTCATCGCTCTGGCTTCAGTGGCCCTCTGAAGGCAGCAATTGGTCTCAGGAAATATTTCCCAGATCCTATTCTGACATAGAATTTGATGAGGAATTCGATGGTGCTGGAAATTTCTTCTGAAAGTGTTATCTCTATCACCGCAAATGCCTCCCCAACCAAGCATGATGTATACCGCTGGTCGTCTACCACGCTCTTCCCTCTGGGTCCGTTGAGTCCAAGGCCTTCAGTGCACACCCAATGGTGTGACCCGTATCTACGCCCCAAACGCATAGCACCAAATCTAATGCAGTCGAATGCATATATCAGCCCGGCCCTGTGTTTGTTGTGCCCTCTCTTTTGTCAGTGAGAGCACCCCAACAACTCTTGGAAATCACTTCTCTCGATGTGATGGTGAGGAACTAAAGAGGAAGCGACCCTTCGGAATCGCGGGGCTTATGAAATTCATGTGTTGAGGGGAAGGTGAACGCCAGTACATCAAACAATAATTGACTGGGGGGTTGGGGCTGATCAGAGGTGCTTTGTTTGACCAAAACGCATTGAGGGGAATTCTTCATCCTTCTGCCACCCACCCGGAACCTGACACTACAATAGTCTTTTTATGTTCAAATGGGGCACATAAAAAGTGAGTGCAGCGTAATGTCTGTGGCATTGCGCTGCTCTTTCTTCCCTTTTGCCACTCCTGCGGCACAGCGGCAGCTTTTTTCGCGGTGTTGCCAGGCTCCTCATTTTTCATCCCCGAGTGTGACGAAAGTATAAAATAAATCTGACTGTCTAAAAGAGCCTCTGGATATTTCAATCATTTCTTTCATTTTATGAATCTGGTACTAAAGTACTGAGGTATCATGGTATCAGATGCACATTTTTGTATGCGATAAATGCAGGAGACAGGTCATTGACCCCTTGCTTACTTGATTAGAGAGTTGATAAATAATAACTGGAGCTGTAGGGGTTAACCTAAAAAGGTGTTTGTGTTTTATGCAGTACAATACATTTGTCCTTGCATATTTGTGTGTTCCTAGTATACGCGGTATTATTCGACGGTCTCCCCAATCGGCGACACCTCCTTCGTTTCGTAAACCAGTTTGACTTGACTGAATACACGTTCAACTGATAGACCCGATACTGGCACAAGGGCTACTAGACAAGCTGCTGGTGCAAAGAAATCAGTGGTTACTCTTCCACCATCACAATGTCACAAAAATGATGATAGAATATTGTTCGGGTGATGGTATGGTAGTTGATACAGGAAAAATGTGTGCACAGGGTATTCTTCCACCTGGAAGTAAATATAGAAAATATTGGACAAACGCTGGTATGCAATCCACGTAGGAATAGGTGAATCTAAAGTTAGTATTTAACCATCCATATATTGCCGATTTGAACTTGGTCTTTCTTGATAGCAACACACCAAACGGCGTCTAGTTTAGCGATCATATTCAATATTATTAAATTTTGGGAATTAGTATAATAGTCGCTTAAAATACCACTGCTCGGTGTGTTGCAGCAGCCCTAAAACACACTCACTCGCGACGGCGACGATGGCGTCCTCCTCCCCGTCCCCGTACCGCCTCGGCTCGGCCCTCTCCGTCCTCTACCTGGCCTACCGGGCGGGAACGGCCAACCTCGCCCCCCTCACCGACTGCGACGAGGTCTACAACTACTGGGAGCCGCTGCACTTCGTCCTGCGCGGGACGGGAATGCAGACGTGGGAGTACGCCCCGGAACACGCCCTCCGGACGTACGCCTACCTCCTCCCAACGGCGGGGGCGGCGTCGATCCTCCGGACCGTTTTGGATTACGTCCCCTCGTCCCTGGTCCGGGGGTTGAACGCGCTCCTCCTCGGGACGACCGACGCGCCGATCCCCCCGGATCTCAGAGGGGGGGACGACGGTCCCCTCCTCTTCGCCTGCCTCCGCTCGTTCCTCTCCGCCTCCTCGTGCCTCTCGGACCTCGCCTTCCTCGACGCGATTCGCGACGTCGTCGATCCCGACGTCGCGCTCTGGACGGCGTTCGCCGGACTGTTCGCGGCGGGGAACTTCCACTCCCATCCGGCGCACTTGCCCTCCGCGACCATAGCTACGCTCTGGAAGTTCAGCGCGGCGAGGCAGCTGAGGGGGGATCACCGACGGGCGATCGCGTGGGGCTTGGTGGCCGTGCTGGCGGCGGGGTGGCCGTTCTGCGCCGCGCTTTTCGTTCCCACGGGACTGATCGCGATGTGGGACGCGGGGATGGGAGATTATGTCGATTCTTGGGGGAAGGATCGAGGGAACAAGAGGTCGAGCGGGGCGCGATGGGCGTCGGTGGGGCGATTGCTCCTCCGGACGGCGACGCACGCTCTGATAATCCAGTCGATCGTGATGGCGATCGATTGTCGTTGCTACGGACGGATCGTCTCTCCCACGTGGAACATCTTCGCGTACAACGCCCGATCGGGGGGAGACGAGCTGTACGGCGTCGAGCCCCTCTCGTACTACGTCAAGAACTTGCTCCTCAACTTCAACGCCGTCGCGGTCCTGGGACTGGCGTCCCTCCCCGTAGTGCTATTGAGGAGGATCGGGGGGAGGTGGGTCCCGTTCCATCGGGACGACGTCGCGAAGTTCCTGCCCTTGGTCCCCATGTACCTGTGGACGGCCGCGGTCTTTCCCCGGCCGCACAAGGAGGAGCGGTTCCTGTTCCCGATGTATCCGATGCTGTGCCTCGGCGCGGCGGTGACAGTAAAAGAAGTCCTCGACCTGGCCGCGAAAGCATTGCCGTCGTGGCGATTGGGGGGGAGGAAGCGAACCATGGAGAAGCGCAAGTCCCGATCGCTCTGGGGCCTCGCGCTCCTCCTCCCGCCCGCGGCCGTCTCCGTCGGTCGGTCGATGGCGTTGAGCGATCACTATTCGGCGCCGGTCCACGTCTACCGCGAGCTGTTCTACCTCGCGTCGGCGAAGGACGCGGCGAGGGATGCGACGGCGTCGAGCGACGAGGCCGTTTACGTGTGCACGGCCGGGGAGTGGCACCGGTTCCCGTCCTCGTTCTTCTTGCCCCCGAACCATCGGCTGGGGTTCTTGAAGTCCTCGTTCGGGGGGCAGCTGCCGCAGCCGTTCACGCCGTTCGGGTCGAAGGAGGCGAGCGTGGGAGCTCGGGCCGGACGGTTCAACGACGAGAACCGGGAGGAGCCGGACCGGTACGTCGACGTAGAGCGGTGCTCCTACGTCGTGGAGCTGGTGCCTCCGGGAGGCGGCGGTTCGGGAGCCGTCCCCGAGGGCCTGCGGTACATGAAATCGGATTCGTCCGCCAGCTCCTGGACGCGATTGGCTTCTCGCAAGTATCTCGACGCGGAGTCGACCCCGTTCTTGCACAGGGTTCTGTACGTTCCGCTTGGCAGGGATGACAAGGTCGCGTACGGCGAATACAATTTGTACGGGAGGGACTCATGACACACGCAAAATCACCTCGGAGCGCTATATATATGAATAGATAACCCTTATCTAGCTTAAAGAGCACCGGATGATGTTTACCATTCGTCGGTATCAAGCACCCAGGCGGCTGGATTGCAACCCAGCACTCAGCGTAATGTTTCAAACGAGACTCCCCTCTCCCAAAGAGCGGTGCCAAAATGTTGTGGTTTGTCATTCTTTCCCGCCAAATAAAGTGTGCATCCACCTTATGCATCAATTTGCACCTTTCAGGCCGAGGAATCAACATCTAAGCATCATTGTCATTGATATTCATATTGGTTCCAGGAAGGCTGAACCGCTGGGGCATTACTTCAGAGGCAACCAACAGCCTGGCAAACGGGCCGTGTCTGGTGCATTCAGTATGGGCCTTCGGGCAGTCTGGAAACAACAGGATGCAATCTACCAGCGTTGTATTGCATCTTTCGACAATAAGTTGGAGGGGTGTCAGCGTTTTAACCCCGCCTTCGACAACCACAATCAATTCGTGCCAAAGAAGTCGCAGGATAAAACAATGTCTTCGATTAATCACATCGGGACGTCTTTCTTTGCCAAACCAGAGAGGCCACTGAAACTCGTACATGGTACTCTGATGGTGACAGCTCGCGGAATCAAGCTGTGCATTGTTTTGTGCCCAAGCTTTTCAAGTGAGTATGTTCAGTGCCAAGGGGAGATGTTGCGCAATCAAGGCGTTATCTTTCCCCCGAGTGATGAAGCAGACGATTCCGCTGAGTTCTACGCCGAGATTGAAATGATCTCAACTGGGTTCATGTGGCCCAGGATTGGATGGGAGGTTGTGATTATGCCGGGTTTCCCGTATGGACTGAGGCCAAGCATCAAATTCACCGCCAACCAGTTATCCGCCCTCCCAGATGGGCTTGGGTTTCCAATGATAGCTCGTTGTCTAGCATGGTTCTCAGGCTAAAGCGAGATTGGATGGAGCCTGGTGTAGAAGGAGCGAGGCACTTGATTACAGAAGAATTCCATTCTGCATCCAAAATGACACAGCGAGTCATTGACATGCATTATTTTGCTTCCGAATTGAGACAGGTGTTGAGCGGAGAACATGCGCAGTCGCTCGACCTGGGAACGTGCAGTATCCAGGTCAGCAAAGCATCTGATTTTGCATCGATTCTGTAAAATGCTGAGAAGGAGGTAGACGTAGCTAAGAAGTTCGAGACAGATGCTATCAAGCACGTGAATCCCAAGGCATCCAGGGCTGATCGGTTGGATGTTTGCTTGACCCATTGCCCCGTTTAACTGACCTTCATGCACACTAGAGGCTCTTCGTATGTGCAAACCTACGGACGGAGGCGGATCTTTTGCCAAACTGCTCAATTGTGACTCAAGACAGTTGCACTTTTGTGTCAATGGTCTCTCCTCGAAAATCTCTGCCCTACTCTAATACGAGATCACTTGTAAGCTGGCAGAGATTAGAGGTGCTAAGTGGGTGATGCCGCTCCTTCATGCTTGGAAGCGTTGCGTGGTGCAGAACGACTATCTTCATTAAATAAGGATGCACAGGCAAGATGCCATATTCGGAGCCAGATATGGTTGCTTCATTCAATGCATGCAAGTTGAGCTGGGAAAAAAGCGTCTCCGAGGTGAGCCTGCAAAGAAGGAGATACAAATGCATGGATTTTTTTTTCTGGAAATGGTTTATCACGCTTTGCGGAGGTACCGGTTCCGGTGCTTTCTTGACACGACGTATTCGTCTGTGTTTGAAATGCAGAAGGGCGAGTCTGTTTTTCAGGCACTGGTGCGACTTGATAGTGCCTACCACAAGTATTTCACTTCGTTTGAATCCTGTGATGACGAGCCCTCACTTCTATGTGCCATTCACTTGAAGGATCTCGAGCCGTATTTCAGGTACACCAAGGGAATACGCAAAGAGAATTTCTGGCTGCTGGATAAGGAAGCATGCGACTGGTTTGGACCCTACAAGATCAAGGTGACAGGGAAAAATAACTATGTGCACAAGAGGCTTCACAGACACGATGTCTTGGAACTCCTCGACGACGTCGAATTGGAACGTCTGCAATGTAATCGATTTTTCGTCCTTTCAGAAGGAGGGAATGCAATGACAATGGACGAGATGAGCAAAATGTTCAATCTCTGGAACAAAGGTTGTGTCCCTAGTCATGTGTTCAGCAATTCCATTCAACGTTCGAAACATGTCATGCTCCTTAAATACTTTTGGCAAGAGAAATAGACGGTCTGAACGGTCTTGGAAAGATTCCGACGAGCGACGTCTTTCTTCGCACATGCGAATGCCTCTTGGAACTTGTGCTCGTCAACATGATATGCCTCAACTTTTTGATTTCATTTGTTGGCGTTTTCGACGAACCCCCCCCCCCCCGCAACACTCCAGTGGCGATAGGAATCGTTGACTTCCCCTCGGCCGTTTTCTGCTTCACAGCGAGCGTCGTCTTGAAAGGTGCAATAGTGGGTAGCCTCGAGCTGGAAGGCACGAGGCGTGTCGATTCCGTACACCTCAGCCATAACAGCCTCGATAATGCAAAGACGCCGCAAGGGAATGTCCTGGACGGGGGGGGGGGATTGAGGGAGCGTTCTTCGAGGCTGGGCTCGCTGTCGGGGAGCGATGGCGCGCCTTAGATGGGAGGATCATCGCGGCCTTGGTCGTCAATGACGAGGACAGCAACATCGGCGCGATCTGGAGATGCATGGGGCGGGGAAAGCGGAGCAGCGCCCTCGAAGCGAATGCGCTTGGATGGCCTGCCCTTGTTGGAAGATGGGCGACCTCGCATGATAGATCGGGGCGCCATCGTCGGAGTCATGGAAGACGTATCATAGCGATGGGGGACACCGTCGTGAGAGGGGGTGTCATCGCAAGATGGGGCGACGTCGTTTCTGAGACGCGGGGTGGCATGGTAATGAAGGGCGAAGGGCGGGTGGATCCATTCATGATCAAGCCTGCGTACGTGGATGCCTTAAAATGCGGCTCCGATGTCGTTGCAGCGACACACCGAACAGGTGCCGGGAGGAGTCAATTTTCTCAAAGTCCTCGCTTTTGAGAAAGTGGGACGGCCCTCGACCAGTCAATTGGTCAAGAGACGGTCAAGTTGACCGGTCAAGTGGTCAAGGGACGGTCAAGTTGACCAGTCAAGTGGTCAATAAAAATGTGGGCTGGTCTACTCGGTCTACGAAAATCTTGACCTAGTCAAGAAGTCTAATTTTGGTCGAGTCGATACCAGAAAATGGCAACCTTGCGATAGAATAGGAATTAATATAAAAATTAGAACTCATCGCAAAAAGAGACGTGCCTCTGACGCGTGGCGGGCAAAGACGGCGTAAGTAGGAATTGATTATCATTCCAAGCCCGGCATCAAGTTTTCTTGACTGATCTAGAGAAACGTTGACCAGGACAAGAGAATTTTGGTCGAGTTATGGACCGGTCAAGTTGACTGGTCAAGTGGTCAATGGACGGTCAACTTGACCGGTCAAGTGCCCTAGGTTAGCCCAAAACAATTCGGACCATTTTGGTCTTTACAGGGGCTGATTGATCTTCAGCATCCTGATGTTCGGTGTGAGTACGCGCGTTGACACAAACGAACCACCCTAACAGTGGTGCGAGGACCACGATCACACTGCAATCAATTATTTGGACATATGTTTGTCCATACCAGGATCAAACAAATT
>JALLPA010000922.1:0-12497 GCA_036939895.1 Thalassiosira exigua
CGACGACGAATTGAAGGTTTTGGGGAGCCCAGCGGCTTCGCCACCGTGCTGATACCCTGTTTGATAAAGTTGTGCGCCCCCCCTCGCCTCCGCGCGCTCCCGCACCCGCTCGAGCGAGCTTGAAACACCACGGCACGGACACGGGCGGGTTCGAACTTCGAACCTCTTCGAACGTGACGTCACGACGTGTGTTCGCTCCCGGCCGCCGGCCACCGACGCCGACGCCCGACGCCGAACGCCGCCGCCGAGCCGAGGACGCCGACGCACGATGCTCATATCTCTAGTTCCTTCTTCCTTTGTTCCGCCATCGACGATTTTTCTACGATGTGCGACCCTCGCGCGTCCCGCGGGGACGAGGCCGGCGCCCACGTCGCGATCGAGATCGCTGGGGCTGGGGATCCGACGAACGCCGAGCTCGGCGGCGGCGACGGCGGAGGAGGAGGACGGGTCGACCGCGACGGCGACGTCGACGTCGAGGCCTCCGTCGCCTCCCCCGACGTCAACACCGTCTCCCTCCGCGCGGTGCAGCTCGTCGAGCTCGCCCTCGAGCGGGTGACGTACGCCCCCCAGACGCGGTCGGCGTCGACTCCCGCCGCGAACGCGGAGGGCGGTCGGAAGAGATCCCTCCGATCGTCCGTCCGGCGAGGTCGGACCGCGATCCTCTCCGACGTGACCACGACCGTAGCCCCGGGGACGCTGAGCGCGTGGATGGGACCGAGCGGATGCGGCAAGACGAGCTTGGTGTCCGTGGCCGCCGGGTTGACCTCCGACCCGGCGGGGGACCTCGGACCCGACTCGAAGGTGCGGATCAACGGCGAGGCGGGAGCACCGCCCCGTCGCCTCGTGGGCGTCGTCTGGCAGGACGACTTGCTCTTGTCCAACCTGACCGTGGCCGAGACGGTGCGGTTCGCGGCGCGGCTGAAGACTCCGCGGGAGCGGTCGGACGAGGAGGTGGAGGCGCTGGTGGACGACACGCTCTCGAAGCTCGGCCTCGCGGGCGTCCGCGACAGCCTCGTCGGAGCGCCCGGCGGCGGCGGGAAGAGCAGGGGCATCTCCGGCGGGGAGCGGAAGCGCGTCGCCGTGGCGGTGGAGCTCGTCGCGAGGCCCAGCGTCCTCCTCCTGGACGAGCCGACGTCCGGCCTCGATGCGTCGTCGGCCTACCAGCTCGTGCTGACGTTGAAGAACCTGGCGAGCCTGGGCCATTCCATCGCGGTGGTCATCCACCAGCCCAGGACTTCCATCTTCAACATGTTCGACAACCTCCTCCTGTTGAGCCAGGGTCGGGTGGTTTACGAGGGAGCGCCCTCGGGGGCGCGAGATTTCCTGGAATCTTGCCCGGGAGTCGGCGAACTGCCGCCGGAGACCGGGAAAGCGGACTGGATCATGGATGCAATCAACGAGGACGAAAGCGGGGAAGGTGGAGGGAAGCTTCCATCTCTCTGGGAAGACTATTGTGTCAAGAAACAACAGCAACGCCCGCCGCAGAGCGAGCTCGACGAGTCGAAAGATGGCAACAATCCACTGAGGCAGCGCCACGGCGCGTCCATGCAGCCTCGACCCCACCTCTCGCGCCGCCTGTCCACCCTCGACGAGCTGGAAAAGTCCGAGCCCAAGTTCCAGTCCTCCTTCTGGACGCAGCTCAAACTCCTGACCGTCCGCGCCTCGCGGCAGCAGCGGGGCCAGCGCCTCACGCTCGTGGCCGCGGTCCTCACCTTCGCGTGGTCGGCGTTCACGTGCCTCGCGTGGGGACGCATCCCGGACACGACGGAATACGTGTTCAACCGCGTGTCCTTGCTCTTCTTCCTCATCATCGCCCAGGCCAACTCGGTGGTGACGTCGACGGTGGTCATCTTCTCCGCGGAACGGAGGCTGCTTTCGCGCGAGAGGGCCAAGAAGATGTACGGCGTGCTGGTGAGTTATTGCGGTATGAACAACTCTTACCCACGCTCCAAGACCTAATGCAAGCTATCTTCTCTTTCCAGCCCTACTTCATTGCCATGACAATTTCAGACATGATGACCTCCATTGCCATGCCGACGCTCTATGGCGTCATCACGTACTTGATTTGCAATCTCAGGACAACAGCCTCTGCCTTCTTCACCTTCGTATTGATCATGTACTTGACGATATCGGCGGCACAAAGCACCGGCTTGTTCTTGAGCGTTCTGATCCCGAACACGAAATTGGCGCTGCTGCTCGCCCCGTTTCTCACGCTGAGCTTGTTCATCATCGGCGGCTTCTACATCCGCTACGATCTCATCAGTCCCGCGCTCGCGTGGGCCTCGTGGCTGTCCATGGCGCGCTACGGATTCTCCGCCTTCGTCATCAACGAGTTTGGGGGCAGACTCATCCCATGCGGTGACGATGCCAACGATGCGATGGGAGAGTGCCCGTTGCCAGGTTCGGCCGTCATATCCTCTTATGCAATCGAGGGTGCATGGACGAGCGTCTGGCTCAACATTGGCATGCTGATAGCAATCCAAATCATACTACGAACATCAACGTATGTTCTTCTGCGCCGATCAAAATGAACAACAAAATGCGGTTCAACCCCCAGATTGCGAAACCCACTTGGATAGGCCGGAGCCTGGGTTAATTGGTCCTGCTGTTACGCGAGGCAATTGGCGGCTTCTAGGGCAAAGGTCAAGTGGGCTAAACCTTCTTGACTAAACATGAACAATCCTAAAAACTAGCACCTGCAGTTGCCATCAACTCATTTCTTTCAATCGACACCCGCTCCAACTTCCTGCTGACTTTTGTTAGTTCAGTTTGAGTGGCTGCAAGACTCTCCGCCAGTTCAACATTCTCATCGTACAACTTCGAATATATAACAGATTGCCCCCTTTTTAAGCCCCTCTCTGGCAGTCGATAGGGCTGTTTCTCAGAAACATCCTTGCCTTTATCGCTTCCTGGGGTCTGTTCAGATTTGCCTTCATCCTTCACGGCACTTTTCCCCGAATCCGTATCAGTGGCCCACGAAGAGAGTGAATCTTCCACAGAAACACTGCTCGACACAAGAGTATGTTGCTCTTCACTTTTTTCTTTTCGAGGCACGACCTCTTTCTCCTTCTTCTCAAATGACTGCTCCGATCGGGAAGCCCTTTGATCCATCATCCAGCTTTCACACAGGCGGGCAAGGCATTCATCTACATCAACATGGGAAGTTCCGCTTTCTCTGTCAGTCAAGGCCGCAAGTGCGTCCTTTACATTGTCTTCTAATGAGTCCACCACAGTGTCATCTAACGAGTCATTCATGGTCAAGAGGTATGGGTCGTGGCTCTCAAAACTCTTGCGCCGCAAAGTCATACGATAAAATGCTTTTTCACAATGAGAACCTTCCTCGAGATATGAGAGGTCGTACTTTGCTTTCTCCGCCTTGACCTTTACAACCGCGCGTTTCTTTACCTGCTTCAAACGCTTTTTTGTACATGTGACCTTTCGAAATTCCAAGCCAGCGAGAGGCGGCGGTGTTGATTTAGGCCCTTCGTTAAGAGTCGCCTGATATTCGTCAATCTGGGACCAAAGCTCATCCAACACCCTCACTGATGGCTCTGGTTTAGCACCCTTGGGTGATTCGGAAGGTCTCCGCTTCTCCAACACCTTCTGCTGAGGTTCTTCATTGATGGCATCCTCCTCCTCCTCAGAGCTGCACTCATTCACAGTTTCAAGTTCATAAGATCTTGTGATCACTTCATAGACATCTCGGCCAGTGTCAATATCGAATATTTTGAGGTATTCGTTTCCATCGCAATCCGTACAAATATTGTCCCCGGGAGCATCCTGTGCGGCCCCTGTCTCGATTAGTTCGTCTTCCTCATCTCCTGACATGGAACTACCAACATCTTTCTTCAACAAAAAGCGTGGCTGCTGCTCATCGGGATCGCTCAAGACAGGACCGCTCAAACCCATATCTGCAACAGTTGATTCCTTGTCAGCGATATATTTGGCTTCTTCTTCAATGACCTTAGTCTTAGCGGCAGCCATCTCTGTCCACTCCTGCACCCAAAAGTTGTTGAGCTTGTCGAAGTCTTTAGCGTCGGATCCGGACGAATTTTCAGATTCCGACGAGCCGGAGTTTTGACTGTCCTTCTGCCTCCCTGACAAAATGTGGGGCACTGAATCTTCTACGATTGAGGAGAAACTCGAGGAAGGCTCCGAGATCAGGTCCGATCCAACGACGTCAGAATCAAACGAGCCACTTGCATTGACCTTCGCCCAGGGCCGTTTCGTCGTCAGGGTCCTCTGGTTGTCCAGGTCCATGTGGTCGTCCACGTCCATCGCCAGATCAGGTGTCTCCCCGCTGCTCGAGGTATCGCCTGATCTCGATGCCTCAATAGCTGATCCAGCTGATCCCGAGTTCTCTAGAACCAAGTAATCGGCGTTCCGTGACTCCTCTTCGTGGCTGTAATCGAAGTAGTCCCCGGGCGCGTCGCTCTCGGAGTCGGACTCTTCCTCCTCCCCGAGCGGGGTCCCCCGGCTGTAAATTTGATCGAACGAACCCAGGCTCGCGGAGGTCCCCTTGCTCGCCTTGCTTCCCCGGCTGTCGTTGCTGGGCGAGCCCAAACCGGAGCTCGTCCTCTCCTCTTTGATCAACCGCTGCTGCTCCTCCTCTTCCGTGTTCACCTCCTCCACGACCGCCTCCGGGGCGTCCACCTCCTCCTCCTCCCCCCGGTCGCGCCTTTGCCGCACGAACGACCGCGCCACCTTGGCCATCGCGTCGCCGAAATCGGAGGGGGGTCCCCCCAACGAGCTCGAGGGCACCGAGCTCGACACCCCCGAGCTCGAGGGGTCGCAGTCGCTCTCGAGGCTCGGGCGGAGCTCGATGACGTCCGCCGCCTCCTCCCCGGCCCCGTTCCTCGCCCGGCTTCGAGCCTCCAGGAGCTCGCGCAGGACGTCCGCGTGGACGGTGCACGGCCCGAACGGCTGAGAGGAGGACCAGTCGTCTCCCCCCCCGAGGAAGATATCCTCCCCCTCCCAGTCGTCGTCGTCGTTCCAGTCCGGACTCGGCACGAACCACTCCGAGTCCTGCCGCGCCGGCGGCCGCGGGGGACGCGAGGGGGGACAGGAGGAGGAGGAAGGGAGGCGATGGGGGAGCTCGAGCGCGGCGATGTTCACACCCCGCCGGGCCTCGGACCATTCCCGCACCTCGTCTCCGAAGGAGCCGGGAGAGGAGAGGTCCTCGCCCGGCGTTCGGGGACTCTGGGGCCCCGGGGTGCGCGGCGCGTGCGGGAGCTCGTCGACGCCCGTCGGCGACGCCTCGAGGGGACCTCCGACGTCCATCCCGCCGTTGGCCCAGAAGGCCACCTTCCGACGCGTCTCCGACTTGATCCGGGAGGCGTCCAGGCGTCGAGGATGCTCGCTGATCGGCTGGAGTTGCGGCTCGGGGTGGGGCTCCAGCCGCGCTCGGGCTTCCTTGACGCTGCCCTCGCTGAGGGACGGGATCACCAGCGCCGGCCTCTTCGGACCCTTCCCCGGCCCGACCTTCGCTGGAGCTTCCGTTGGAGTGGTGCCCTCCACAGGCGTCTCCATCGGTGTCTCAATTGGCGTCTCCATCGGAGCCTCCTCCACCGGAGTCAAATCATCCGCCAGAGATGGACCGCTGATCGGAGTGTAGTCCTCCATCGGGGTATAGTCCTCCATCGGCGTATAGTCCTCCATCGGCGTATAGTCCTCCAGCGGGGTGTAGTCCTCCATCGGCGTCAGCTCGTCCAAGAGCGTCATGGGCGTCAGTCCCTCCATGGGCGTCAGCAAGATCACGTCCCCGTCCTCGCTCGGAGTCACGGCCACGGGAAGCGGACTCTGTCGCGCGTGGGTGGCGTACGTGGCGTAGGTGACTTGAGACGCGACGGACTCGACGGGACTCCCGTGCGGGATCGGCCGCTTCCCCGAGGTCCTCGGAGTCTTGGGACTCGGAGCCGAAGCGGCGTTTCGCTCGTAATCGCCGTCCTCGCCGAGGTGGCCGTCGAGGTCGATCGTGGACGAGCTCCCCTCCGAGCCCTCCTCGCCCTCGTCGTCCTCCGCGCTGCTGGAGTTGGCGCTGTAGTCGAACGTGGACCCGGCGTACTTCCCCGCTGCCGCAGACGCGGAGCGCGTCGATCGGACCGACGATCCCGGGAGGAGGGGATCCATCCCGGCGGCGGCGGAAGCGGCGCTGTACCGGAGCGAATCGAGCCGCTCGACGCGGCCGTCGTCGTACAGCTCCGTCGCTTCGAGGGTGGACGCGCCGCCGCTTTTCGCCGCGTCGAGGAGGTGGAAGTGGGCGCGGTTGGAGCCGTAGGCGAGCGAGGAGCCCGAGGGAGCGTCGTCCGAGCGGACGGCGGAGTCGTACAGCTTCAATCCCAAGAGGGAGTTGCCGCTCATCCCCACGTTTGCGCCCTTCTCGGGATGGTCCGATCCGGGCAACGATTCGTGATTGGAGATCTTGAGCCCCACCAGCGAGTCGGACCGTGCGCTCAGGAAGGATCGGGCGCTCTCGGAGTTCAGGAGGGCGTCGGTGGCGTCCGGATTCGCGTCGGCGTTGGGACCCTCGGAGTGCAGTGAGTACGCCAGTCCGTCGGACTTGAGGCTGTCGCACAGCTGTATGCCGACGAGGGAATCGCTCTTCTGGGAGCGGACGCTGTCCATCCTCGACGGCGGGAGGTCCATCTCGTCGACTTCGTCCGAGGGATGGTCCGGCTCCGATCCGGCGCTCCATCGCCCGTCCCCTCGTCCGTCGATCTCCTCTTTTTCGTCCTCCGACTCGTTCGAGACGGCCCGAGCCTCCTTCGCCGGCGCGCCGCCGCGCGCTGCGCTCTCGGCTTCGGAAGGGGCCTGGCCCGGAGCATCGCTGGATCCCATTGCTCCCTCCCTTGCTCCCTCCTTAGCTCCATCCTTCTCTTCCGAACCCCTGTCCTTGTCTTTAGTCTTCGACCAGTTCGACTTCTTCGCCGAGTTCTCCTTGTCGCTGGCCACGGAATTCCCCGGACTCGCGCGAGGCGCCTCCTCGTCGTCCGCCGACGAAGCGTCCGCGGACTCCTGCGCGGACAGGGCGTCTCCGGACGGGACGTCGAAGCCTCCGAAGTCCACCACCCTCAAGAACGACGAGGCCGTCCTCCCTTCCGCGCCTTCTTCGGTCCCGCGGGCCTCTCCTCGGTGCATCGGGAGCTGGAGCTGCTTGAAGCTCCGCAGATGTCGCCGATGGCGCCGAGAGCGATCGGAGGGCTTCCACTCCGAGGGAGGGAGGTCGTCGTCGTCGTCGGCGAAGACGAAGTATTTTCCTCCTCCTGCCGCGGCGTCGTTCGCGCTCGTCAGAAGGTGGCGGTGGTCGTCGTCCCGCACCTCGTCCTCGCCGCCGTCGGATAGAAGGAGGACGTCGTCCGCGCCTCGACGCAGGCCGTGGTGGCTTCGGGGAGCGGTCGAGCCGCCGCGCCGAGCGGGGATCACCGCGCTTAACACTCGCCGCACCGGTCCGAGGCGCCTCCTCCCTCGGCCCGAACCGCCGTCGTCACCCAGCAGCATAATTCCGCGAGTCCCGACGCGAGTCGCGACGCGGGGAGAGACGGGCTCGTCCACCTCTTCCTCGGCTTCTTCCTCCTCCCATCGATCGCCCCAGTCGTCCTGGAGGAGCGGAAGGCGGTAGGACAAGTCGTACCGATCTTCGGGCGTCGAAGGGGAGTGGAGGCGGGCGGGGAAGCGGAACCGAGGTCCGCCTCCTTCGTGGTGCCCGGAGGTGGGGGTGGAAGGACGTCCGCGCCGGATCATCGTCGGTCGTTCGTTCGTTCGTCAAGGTAGTAGGGGCAGTCGTCCAGGTCGAAGATTTGGGGGCCCTGCCGTTGGGAAAAATGAAAACGCGTCCGCCCAGTCTCAAGGAGGGAGGCGCCGGCCTACCTACCGGCTATCGCACTGGATGCCTCGCGACTTCCTTCGACGCGACTGCAATTTCCGACGCCGAGGCGAAGAAGTCGGGACGGCCGAATATCGCGCCGCCGTCGCCGCCGTCGCCGGCGCCGCGACCACGCGCTGGCTGCGAACGATACGCGATTGAAAAACGGCCCGACGATCGACGAGCCGGTGCAAAAGTGAAAACGCAGCGCGCGCCGCCGCCGCCGACCGGTATCTACCTTGCGACTTGCGACTTGCGCAGAATGCCCGCGGGCGCGACCGAACGAAACAACGGCAGCAGCACACAGTGCGGCGCGCCGCCCTCGCCCCAAGCCCCAAACCAGCTTCAACGCCAACGCCAACGCTGCGTCCGTCGACCGAGCGATGCGCCGTCCCGTCGAGACGCGATTTCGACGAATCGCGCCCCCGCCATGATACATTGGCGGCAAGTCCGCTTTTGGGGTGGGCTCGGGGAGAGGACGGAAGGCGTGCGTTTCACCGCTTCAACGGCACCGTGGGCGAGGAACTTAACGTCCATGTGATTCCTAAATCTTCGGTTAGTATTGGATCCTACGCAGGAAGGGATCTTGGAAATCGGTCGTCTTTGGTAAGCTTCTCGACCTAATACTGAATCCTAAGTAAATCTGAAAATATTTGAAGGGGACTTGAAATATGTGCTTCTGATTCTTTTCTTAGTACTGAATCCTAAATGGAAGACCAATCTGAATTCGTAATACTAATTCCCACATACAATTTCTCTACCTTACCAATGGTAGTATCTTTTTTAGACCCTTCCTACGTATGCTCTCGGTTCTGTACTTACGCAGGTAGGTATTATCGTCCGTACCTACGGCCGTCGGCCCTTCAAGCACGCTTCAACTTGTGACGTGCTCGCTCGGGAAATGTCCTTGCTCGGGATGAACGCGAAGGCCACGATGTCAAAAGAGACAAACACGCATCAAGTCAATGACGATGCCGAAATCTGCATGACTTGGCGGGCGCGAAGTTATCGTTCTGAGTTCTGACTTCTACGATGAAGGCGAATGCGCCTATTGGCGTGTCATTCGTCGGCACGACAGCGAAAGCAAAACACGGATGGGTACCTAGACCTTATGAGGCGGCAAAACAGTCGAGCAAAAAATACAACAATACGCAATGGAACTATCCGAAAGCTTTCCACTAGTATACTTCGCGGCGATATCGATGTTCCTCCTGAGCCTGGCGATCGGCCTCATGCTGCTGAGGCTGAGGGATTACTTCTTCGGTCCGGACGTCGGGAGGGCAGAGCACCACATAGACTTCGCGAAGAAGATCGAAGAGGAGGAGCAGCTGAATTTGGACGTGTTGACGAAAAGACGACGATGATCGAGCGGGTGGGTTGGTGAGGTTTCGAGGGCGCCTTGAATGCCCGAAAGAAGTAGCTATCGAATACAGAACGGAGGATTTTACTACGAACGACATGCGGCTCATACTAAGGCACATACCGAAGAGATGACCTGACAATTAACAAACACACTCATTGCATCGTTCATTCTTACATTTTTATTCATACTGCTTAAATATTTAATTCAGAAGCAGGTAGAAATGCAGAGAGAGCTGACCTGTTGGAGCCGTGTTATCTTTCCTACACCCCATCTTTCTCAGAGCCACTAGAACCAGAGCCTTCTCACTTGAGACTTGAGAAGCAGGCAGAAATGTAAAAAAAGCCGACATGCTGTTGGAGTCGTGCTATCTTTCCTACACCACATCTTTCTCAGAGCAACTAGAACCATATCCTAATCCATTAAATCAATCGCCTCCAACATGTGTTGGAGGCGATGATATAAACACTCCCGTTGCTCGCGGGAGTCATTTTCTACTCGCTTATCACACACCACCTCGCTTGATCTCTTCCTGAAGTGGCGTGCATCATCGTTGTTATGGAGGAAGAGATGAAAAAAAGGATCTTCATCGTAATCCTCACCTGATAGAGATTGAGGAACTTTCTTGGTAGTGTGTTTGGCGAGGTGCATATCATGGATTGCTTCGTCGGTCTGTTTGTCCTCCTCAGCATATCCATGTACAACATTGCTCAAGGCGTCCGGAGAGAGGTGCAAGTGCAATGTCCCTCCTTTATGATGTGGTCCTTTCTTGGTAGTGCGCATGGCATGGTGTACATCAAATATGGCTTCGTCAGTCTCTTTGTCCAACTCGGGATACCCATGTACAGCATCTCTCAGGGCATCAAGGTAGATTTGATTATGATTCAATGCGACTTCTCCGTGATCCGCCTCTGAGACCATCTCTTTCTTGGTACCTAGTACAAGAATGATGCGCGTCGTGTATTGCTTCGTCAGTCTGTATGTCCAACTCGGCATATCCATGTACAACGTTGCTCAGGGCGTTCGGATACATTTGATTGTAATGCATCGCCCCTCCTCTGATACTAAATAGAAAGGTGACGTTGGAGTGATGGAGCATGGGTCTGCGAGCTAGTTATTTGGAAATCAATGACTATAGACACACAGTCTCTCACCCTTGAAACCACCCTGGAAGTCTTGCAGCGACAGGGGTCGATGAGATGAGTGCTGCAAATGCCATGAGCTTGATCATGATGGAGGCTTTAGGTGCCAATTTGGAATCGTATGTTACTTTTACCAATTCAGATCAAGCATCCTTTTTATGCCTGAAGAGCAGTGAAAGCCAAAATGCTCTTGCCCTGTGACTGCCAACTTTGATGAGAATCCCAATATTGCACACGAGAGTGCCTACGTACCTCCAACACCTGACACCTCGATCGGAATGTGCGCGTTCTCACTTCCAACTGCCATTTTCAACTCTAATCAAATTGGAGGCCGTACAATGAGAATCATCTCACTGATTCGGCTTGGTCTCTAATTATACAAAGAAACGACTATGTTAGAATTATTCACTATTTATGAATGTGTTGTATTCTTGCATTGTATGAAGTCTCTTCGGTCCCTTGTGTATAAAGTGCAAAAACCTAGGCTGGCCCAAAAGTAAACTTCGGCTTCTTTCGCCGACTACCTCCAAGAGTAGTTCTTTTCCCTCGTGCATAGAGTGCTGTTTCCTGAGGCTTTGACAGTCTCCGCGCATTGCTTTTGGGTTTGCTTTCATTCGCGTCGTTGCTTGCTGCGGCGGCCTTGTCAATGCCAGAAGAATTTTCCTCCATAGTGATAACTTTGCGGACAGGGCTCATCTTTTTTGGCGATGGTTCCACTGGCTTTTCCACCATCTTCACAAGGAAAGGATCAATGTACTTCCAAAACATACATGCCACCGCAGTAGGAACCGCTGTGAAATTAGCTCGACCACTGCTGTCATTACTTGATTGCAAGAGCAACCCATCCAGCATGCATGCGCCTATGGATTCTGCCGCATCAAGACTGGTTTTGCTCAATGGCAAAAGCCCATCTAAATCAAGTGACTTGTGGTGTAACCTCAAATACCACTTGGTCTGATTCGTTGTTGCCGCACTAGCAGAGTGTTCAATGGTGCTCAATTCAGAAGAATTATCAGCAGTGCCATTCTGCACCATCACTTGCAAAGGCTTAGATCCTTTACCAATGCACCCTCCCCCAAAAGCATCTCCAATTATATGAGCAACAGCAGCAGGTTCCATTTCTTCCAACACAATGTCTATCCCACGGCAATGTTCTTCCAAATCGGAGACTGTAAGTGTCTTATCTCGAAGGTAGCAATATCGATACCCATCACCTTTATCCACATGAGAAGAAGGAATGGCAACCAGAGCTCCAATATTGATGGCCACTGCTATGGATATGGAATCGACTTCTTCCATCACGGCATTGGCCCCTTGATCTTCTTCTCTCAAGACGTGGTAGCAATGAGTCCCCCCCTTCTCAGCATCTATTGGGAATATCATGAAATCAAAGGTGATATCAACGAACAAAGTTTCCAGGGTCTCTTCACTGCCTCGGCCCTGGTCTCCACTCCCGTTGATTCTTATGTTTGGTAATTGCCAAGGGAATCGTGCATTTGACCTCCAATTGGCGCGAAAACAATGAAACGTAGTGTCCACCTGGTCCTGCTCCAGCAGTTGGCGCGCTTGCTGGATGCATTCGTTCACCTGCGAGTCGCCCAGCATTTTTTTCGCGAAATGGTATCCGAACGCGTGGATGAAGCTCATGCTGGACGGCGAAGCATTGGATGCTCGATTCGCTGGCGACATCATGATTGCTTTCGGATCCGATCTACTTCAATTTGCCAGTTGTGGTAGGGGCCGAGTCTACGAGGCCGCACAGATGCTGCAACCCTGCTTATTGGGTCAGCTTCTCGCCCTGTCAAAAGAGGGGTAAAAGCAAGCAGTAGCCCGAGCTAGCCTGTGCTGCCAGCAAATCAGCTCCTTCTACGAGCTTCGGTCCTGCTCCATACCGTGGTCGCCAGCGACGTCTTGGCTCTTCGCTCGCTCGGCCCTCGACCCAGCCAGAAACCAGCAAGCCAGAGCCAGAGCCAGCGCTCGCTTCGCTCGACAGAATGGAGCAACCGCACAAGACAAGCAACGGCAACGCGACGGGCGGGCGGGCGGGAGCGGGAGGGGCCAGGCCTTGGGGCGAAGGGCGCGGGGCGGCGGCGGGGGGGGGGGGGGGGCAAGGATTTGAAAGGTTGGCCCATGG
>JALLPA010000923.1:0-13045 GCA_036939895.1 Thalassiosira exigua
GCCCCGCCGATGAACCCGGCGTCGGGCGCGACGACGCCTCCGCCCACGTCGCGGGCGGACCTCCCCCGGGGCCACGAGGGCACCGGCGCCGGGGGAGAGGGTCCGCCGCCGCTGCCGCCGCCGTCGACGGCGTCGCGGGAGGATGAAGATGAAGAGAAGAGGGGAGTTTGAAAGACCTGGGCGGGGGAGAACGGCTTTTATAACCAAACGGGAGACGGACAGACCACGAAAAAAAGTCTATTCGTCGCGGGACTCCCGGAGTGAGTTCCCAAAATACGAACGTTTTCTGTTTTCTCGCCATTTTTGTTTTAGTATTTATTCCCGCGCTGAATACCCCTTGCAGGATAGGCCGTCCTTGCCAACGACGATGAAAAGGGAACTTATTTGGGAACTTTGATGACTCGCTTTTTCCGAATATTTCAATCGTCAGACACGAGTATGGTAGCTTAATGGACACCACTCGATTGAAACCCCAAATTGTGATCCCATCTGTCGAAAAAAATCGTCAGTCATGACCCCCGAAAAGAAACATAAAAAAACGTCCCTTTAAAAAAGGGTTATCACTATTGTAAGAAGGATAATTATTTGAAGGTACGGCTAAGTGTGACGTGAATATTATTTCGCTCCGAAAATTAAAAACCCATTAATAAATTTGTTGAATCACCGAATTACAATTTAATTCTCATTTTTACCCAATTGACGTCATAATGCATTTTATGAGAAAATATAATCTTTGAAATAGAAACTATCGTGAGGTAACGCTAATCCAATTACCCTACATAGAACCAACTTTCCCCAACACGAAGACATCGTGATGAACTTCGGAACAAGGTTGTGTATCTAAAAAACCCTTCCAAGACTGGACGATACCCGGGAAGGCTTTTTCGGGGACGGGCGGATATTTTTTGGTGTTGGCCAAACCCGGTGGGTACCCTCCCGCAATAATATTATGACGGCACCCGGTGCGTGGTCGGATTCCAGCACAGGCCCACAATCCACAAGTCCTGCAGGTCCATTTATTCACCATGAAGAGTATGTATTCTATGTAGATTTCTGCTGCAGGTCCTTCAACGGGCCCACGTCATCACGTCGATATGTAAAGCACAAAAAAGGTTGTGTTTTTTGTTTTGGCCGACGGCGGGCAACATGACTCCATTTTTTGTTGAGTTATCGACGCACGGATCCGATTTTGACACGACATTAAATTAGGTATGGTTTATATAGAACTGTTCAAATTCAAATCTATGCTTGAAATTGCATGGTTGCGTCTTGTTCCATTTAGTTTCTGCCAATTTTGACCACAATAGGCCTAGCTAGCTAAAACACGACGGATTTTGCAGGTCTCCCAACAGGTCCAAGGCAATCCGGACCCACGCCAAAGACGGACCACTAGTAGCCAACTGAACTCCGTCATAAGCAATGCCGAAACTAACTTACTCTCAAATAGAACTCACCGATACGGGCATGTCATCGATACCTACGATTGTCAGAACTCAGGCGACACAGACAAAAAACAACCATCTGTAAAAAACTACGGACTTGAAAATTGAGATTCAAACATTGTTCCAGTTGATTTCGATTTGCAGAGAGTAGTTGACTTACGACGCACGTGCGTACGAACGATGTCGAACTTCATCGTTATAATTTTTGTACTTCCGCACCCTGCGCGAGCGATACGAGGTACGTTGTCGTATCATATTCGATCGGTCCGCGAATGTGTTGGTGTGTTCGTGCCATGGACGCAACGTACATTGTTCCCGTTCTTCTGCGACGACTCCCCAAAGAAAGTACTTACAATGTAGAATGGCTCATCTTTGACCATTGCAACCACATTTGGCTCACACTAGAGATGTATGAATTCAAACGTAGTCATAGAGCTACGATTGCACGCTATCAATGTTGTTGTTGTGGTTCGAAACCGATTCGAATCCAAGTAAAAGCCTGGTAGCTACGTGTATGCACGTAGTTAGTGCAAAGGATTTGGGATTGGCAAAAAAAAATAGAAACGAAACTCCCTCCCTATCTTTATGGTGTTTATTTCGAACTGGTGACACGACCCTGGTCGAGGGCCGCGAACGAGAGCGTCCACGGCTCCATGGAGATTGCGACGAGCGACGATGGCGACCGCCCCTCGAGGACTCACTTGAGCGAGGTCCACCTGCGGCGGCGGCGACGGACGCTCGCGACAGAGTCCGTCCCATAACCGAACGTAGGACGAACGCCATGGACGGCGCGGCGGCGCCCGGCGCGGTCGACGTCGAACTCCGCCGGGGGGACGACGTCGTCGTCGACGGCACCGTCGACGGCACGTCCTCCCTCCTCACCCCCTTCCCCGTCGCCTCCCCCGCCTCCGCCGCCGCCTTCCCCTCGCCCGCTCCCGCCGCCTCCCCCGCGGAAGTTCCCTCGGACGTCCCCTCCTCTTCCCCCACGGAACTGATCTTCGTCGCCGGCTTGACTCCCTCCTTCGTCTCGGGGGCCGGACCCGGAGGAGGACGGCTCGGCGCCTCCGGCATGACGTTGGGCGCCATCGGGTTGACGCTGGCGGGAGGGGCGTTCGTTTCCGTGATCACCGTCGTCGTCTTCGGAATCTTCGTCGTTCGGAGGGACGCACGGATCGCGCCGCGGTGCACCAGTCGCCATCCCAACGCGATTTGGAGGAGTCGGAAGGATCTGTACGGGACCCGCAGCCGCAACCGCAAGGGGGGCGAAAAAAGGAGCGGGGGGCGAGAGCGGAAAGAGAGCGAAGAGAGGCGATGGGCGGGGAGGAACGAGGAGGAGGACGACGACGACGAGGGGAACATCGGCAGCGGCGGAAGAGCGCGGGAGTCGCGCAGGGACGACGTCGCCGAGCGGACGATCGAGCCGGCGAGCCACGCGAGCGTTCGCCTTCGAGCCCTCTCTCCCTCGGTGTCGTTGGGGCTGCGCAAGCGAGGCGCGAGCCGGACCGCGTCGGGGGAATTGGACCCCGACGGCAGCGGGACTTTGTCGCCGGGGAACCTCGACGAGTACGGCGACGACGACGACGATGGCAACGACAACGACAATGACTACGGCAATGGCCACGGCGGGGGAAATGACAACGACGCCTACGGATTAAATGGCGCAATGCAGTCCCCCGCCACCGCCTCGACCGTGGCCCACCACGGCAGCGCCCGTCGCGTCGACGGCGGCGCCCACCGCCGCGTCGACCACGACCGCTACCGCAGCGACGACGCCTTCCGGAACGAGGACTCGGAAATCGCGCCTCGCTCCGCCGCACCATCCTCGGCGTACTACGCCCCCCGTCCTCCCCGGCCGGGCGTCCGACCTCCCCCTCCCCACCGCCATCCCCAAGATCGGGGCGATCCCTTCTTGGGGTGGATTCCGTGGACTCTCAGGTTGAGCTACGGCCGGATGATGACGGGGATTCCCGGGACGGGGACGAGGGAGGGGGGGATGGGGGGACGGACGCTGGCGGTGAATTTGGACGCGATCGTGCTGTTTCGGTTCCACGGTGAGTTGTGCGCGGGTGGGCGCGATCGAGCGAGGAGGAGACGCGGGACGATCCGCGTCGAATCGAGCGAAGGGGAAATCGAACGAGCCATCGAGGGGGGAAGGAAAGGAGACGGACGGGCGGGGAGCCCCCCGACGCCGGGCGGCGTCGCACCTCCGTCGTCCGATCGTCGTCGCGCGATCCCAGAACGCACGTGCGAAAATCGTACGATCGTCGGCGTCCGCGGAGTTTATGCTAGGGTTCGATGCGTTGGGGGTTCGAACGCCCGACCCCCGGGCCGAGCCGACTTCGTTGGCAATTTGGCGCCGTGCCCGTGTGCGACGTCGAGTTTGCAAGGAAGCGGCCGCACGAGTCGGGCCCGGTGCCGGAGTTGGAAGCCGACCGAGCCGGGCCGGGCCGATCTCATCGAGGGAACGCGCTCAAGTTTGGACTCGGTGCGCCGAGTTGGAAGCCGACTGGCCCGAGCTGAGCCAGGCTGGGCTGATAGAAATCCTTGCCAACAAATGGCCACACGATTTCTGGAGTTTGGACTCAGCGCACTGAGTTTGAAGCCGACCGAGAGACCGGCCGAGATGAATCCATTAGGGACTTTGCCTAAGTTTGGACTCAGTGCACAAGCCACTGAGCCGAGCCGGGCCGATTTCATCGAGGGAATGCGCTCAAGTTTGGACTCGGTGCGCTGAATTTGAAGCCAACTGGCCTGAGCCGAGCCAGGCTGGGCCGATCTCATCGGTGGGACAGTGCAAGAGTTTGGACTCGGTGCACTGAGTTTGAAGCCGACGACCGAGAGACCGGCCGAGATGAATCCATTAGCGACATGTGCCTAAGTTTGGACTCAGTGCACAAGCCACCGAGCCGAGCCGAGCTGATTTCGTTCGCGTCGAATCCTACTCCCCACCCGCCCCGCAGCGCTGTGCCTCCAAGTCACGGCCGTGGCGTGCTTCATCTGCATCGGGATCATCCTCCCCCTCAACCTCACCGCCTGCGACGACGGCCTCCCGCGCTGCCGGCTCCTCAACCTCACCGACTACGGCGAGACGACCATCGAGAACATCCCCTACGGAGTCCAGTCCTCCGGACCAGAGCTCAGCGCGAGCTCCCTCAACATGTTCACGTCCATCTTCTGGGCGGGGGAGAAGAACTTGCCCTCCCTCTTGCGCTTCTACGCCATCGCGTTCTGCACGTGGTACCTCGCGTGGTTCACCTTGAAGAGCGTCGAGCGGGATTGGACGGAGAACTTGGCGCTGCGGAGGGTGTACTACCTCGAGGCGGACCACTACGGCAACCGGCGGTCGGAGCTGGCGAAGATCGGCGCGCGGAGGAGCGGGCGCAGCGGGCAGCGCGGCGGGGACGTCGGCGGAGGGGAAGGAGAGGAAGGAGGAGGCGCTCCCCGAGGAGCGGACGACGACGACGAGGACCCCGGCGTCGCGAGCACCGGGAAGCGCGAGCACCGCGACCCCTGGATCCCCGACCCGGAGCACCGGGACACCGTCCCCGCCGTGGAGCTCTACTCCGTCCTCGTGGGCGGATTGCCCTCTTTGCCCGAGGAGGTCCTCAAGGCGCGCGACATGCGCCTGGCTTTGGAGTGCTCGGACCGGGCGTCCATCGACTGGCAATTGGCCGTGACGTCGACGTTCTTCGACCACTGCGTCCCGAACCAGCCGGGGTTCAGCAGCAGCGTCGTGGCCGTGACGATCTTGCCGGGGGCGAAGGAATTGGCGAAGGCGTGGAGGAAGTGGTACGCGGCCGCCGCGGCGCTGAGGAGATTGCGGTTCGTAAGGAAGGTGATCGAAGAGAAGGTGAGACGAGAGAGATGCGCTGTTGCGTCGCGACGACGGGGGCAATGTTCGTGCCACGAGCGCCGAGAGCGGGCGCCGGGCGAACGGCGAGAAGCGCCGCAAGGTGCACCCGTTCGGGAGCCGTTCTCGGGCCGATCCCCACCGGAACCGACGGCCGCTACGCACGCGACGAACCGCTACCTTCTGGACGCGGAGGACGAACGCGAGCAATGCCGCGCAGAGGACGCGGCGCGCGGCACCGGCGACATGTCCATCGACGCGAACGGCGTCGAGATCGCAAGCGTGCGCTCTGGCGAGGAGGCGCCGGACGGAGAAGGAAGGCCGAGGGGAAGGGTCGCAAGATGCCTCGTCTGTCGAAGCCGTTGACGATGGCGCGCATCGGTCGGGACAGCCGGTGCACTGCGGCCGAAGCCGAGGAAAGGCTTTCTGTGCGCTGTGGCCATGCAGCGATCGGGTCTCCTATAGTTTAGCGACCACTTGGCTTTGATACATTTGTGCCCCCCAAAAGTGCATTCTCAAAGCTGGACAGTGGCCAATGCGGTGATCGGGTCTCCTGAGCATGCCGAGCCGTTGTGAACGTGCACGCCGACTGCCCAGCGGTCACATGTGATTCATTTGTTTCGCAACAAAGTTCGTTCTCAAAGCTGAACGGACGTCGCCGTCGCTACTGATTTCAGATGTACTATGCCATCGACGACGGCGACGAGGAAAGCGGCTACAAATCGTCCAGTTCCAAGCGGCCGGAGGACAGGGAAGCGGTCGAATCAGATTACTTCCAGGAGTCGGCCAACGACGCGACGACCTCGCCGTCCAAGCAGGTCACCTTCGTCGACCAAGGCCCTGCCCACCAACCGCACGACGACATCGGGCCCCGCTCGTCGCTCCACCTCAACGCCGACGACGCGTCCGAGATCCCGTCCGACGCCGACCACCACATCTTCCGCGCCCTGAACTACGGCCCCGAGCAGCGCGCCGTCTACGTCCGCGAGATGGCCCAGGGGGCCGCGGCCTGCTGCCCCAACGGCTGCGCCGAGGGTCGGGTGAGGGCCGCGCCCATCGACCGCCTCCGCGAGATGGAGGACGCCACCATCGTGCGAGTCCAGAACGCGGTGCGGGAATTGCAGTGCGCGCAGATGCAGGCGGCCGTGAGCATGGTGGACGGGACCGAGCGGGGGGCCGCCGACAAGGCGACGGCGGAGGGGGGCGACGAGGCGGCGGCGCAGTGTCCGCCGGTGACGGACGGCGGGAGCGGCGGGCCCTCCGCGGACGCCCTGTGCATGAGCGCGAACGGACGCGCGAGCCGCGCCGACGGGCGGAGCCGGAGCCGGACGGTCGACGTGCCGCCGAGGACTCGCGTGCTCTTTCCGGACGAGGGCTCCGTCGAACGGTCCCTGACCCCCGCGAGCGAAATCAACGCCGAGATGGCGCCCGTGCCTCGGACCGACTGGAACGAAGTCGGAGGCGCGGGCCAGGCGTTGACTCCGTCGGGCAGGAATTGGCGAGGCAGTAGCCTGGCCGGATTGAAATCGTCGCCGGGCCCCGGCCCCTCGAGGAGCAGCGGAAACAGCCTGCGCATGACGTCCGAGGGAAGGTTCCTGTTCGAGAGGAGCGACATGGCGTCCGAGGAGGCGGAAGCGTCCGAGGCGGGATGGACGCCGTCCGCGGAGTCCTCGCTGCGGCATCGCCGGGCCAACGCCTCGCAACACTCGCAATCCGCAACGTCCTTGTCCGAGCGGGAGGGCGGCGCTTCGAGGTCGAGCGACCAGTGGGATCAGGTCAACTCCATCCTGCGCAGGAACGAATCCGGCGACTACGAGGGCGGCCGCGATAGCAAGATCGAGACCGGCGTCTGGAAGAGGCCTTCGCTCAAGTCGTTTCTGACCTCGTTGAGGGCGGACTTCNAGCAAGATCGAGACCGGCGTCTGGAAGAGGCCTTCGCTCAAGTCGTTTCTGACCTCGTTGAGGGCGGACTTCATGTCCGGCCTGAAGGCGGCGGGAAAGTGGACCAAGGGGGCGGCTGATCCCCTGACGTCCAAGCTGGCGAGGGACTCCACCTACGCCGTCGTCACTTTCTCTTCCCGCCAGGCGGCAGTCGCCGCGAGACATTGCCTCGCCGACGGTCGGGGCGTTGAAAGGTGGATCTCTGCGGAAACGGTCCCCGTGGCCCCCTTGGCCGACGCGGCTCCCTGCGACATCATCACCTGTCGCGGATGCTGTCGTCCCGTCACGCTGAACCTGAACCAGAACCAGCTCATGATCCGGCGGTACCTTTGCCTCGCGTCCTTGGCCTTCATCTACGTCTTCTACACGATCCCCATCACGGCCGCGCAGAGCCTCGTCTCGCCCCAGAAGCTGGAAGAGACGCTGCCGGGCCTCTTCAAGTGGATGAACCAGACGCCTTACATTTCGGCCGACGTCTTGTCGGGGCTGGTCGCGGCCCTCCTGTACACGTCGTTCTTCGCCCTCTGTCCCGTGTTGTTCAAGGCGATCGCCAACTCCGGGAGTCGGGCGACGAGCGTCCAGGAGGCCGAGAAGCACGCGCTGAAGTATTACTGGTACTTCATGCTCGTGACGGCGTTCGTCTTCACGGGACTCGCGGAGACGGCCTTCAACATTTGGAATCACAGGTGAGGCTTTGCCCATTGGGTCCGGCGATCGCGTACATTATGGACCTGATATCGTCAGCTCGTTCGGCTAACAACACGTCGCTTCTGGAATTTGACTCGTTCTGCTCGTGCTTTCCCAGCAACGTGGAGCAGAGCGTCGAGATGCTCCTGAGGACCATCGCCGCGCAAACTCCCTTGACGACCGCGGCGACCTGGCTCAATTGGATCATCGTGAGGACCACGATGACGCTCCCGCTGCAGTACCTGCTCGGGATGAACACCTTCCTCTTCGCGGCGTTGGGATGGAAGTGCTGCGCCCGATGCGTCATCGGCGGCGGCCCCGGGGGTCCGATCCCCTACCGAATCTACATCGACGGGGGCACGGTGTTCCTGTGCGTGGTGGCGCTCGCCCCCCAGTCGCCCCTGGTGGCGCCGGTGTCCCTCCTGTACTACCTCGTCTGCGTCCCCCTGTGGAGGAGGAACTGCATCTTCATGTACCGGCCGAAGTTCGACACGGGAGGAGAACGCTGGCCCTTCCTCTCGGACATGCTCATCACGTCCCTGTTCATGAGCCAGTTCCTCCTCTGTTTGCAGATGGCGCTGAAGGACGCCTTCGGCCCGGCCTTCATCGCCGCCTGCCCCGCCCTCCCGACGTACTTGTTTCGGAACTACCTCATCAAGCGCTTCCGGAAGGCCTACAAAGACGCCGGGCTGCTCCAGACGTCGCTCCTGGACGGGTGGGACAACACCGTCCCGACGTCCCTGGAGAGCCGGGAGGAATTCCGCAAGTTCCTCGTCGACGCGCACAAGGCCGCTTACATCCCCGTGTGCATCGCCGGGGGGGCGACGAACATCCTCACGGCCGAGCCGGCGGTGGTCATGCCGTCTGACAACGACGACATGCTCGGGTACGCCGACGTGGCGACGAGCGCAGACGACGTCTCCTCGCCTCCGTTCTTCGAGGACGGGTCGCGCGCTTCGTCGTCGCCCTCCCCGAACGGGACCGCGGACGTCGTCGCCGACGCGTCGCCCGCGGCTGTGCCGTCGCATCGACCGGGGGCTTGCGCGAGGCGGGCGCTCTCCTCCTCCTCGTCGCCAAAATCGCCGATGCACATGTGGCAGAAGGTTCAGGATCAAGCGAGCGCGTCGACGGCCGACCCGGCAGATCCGGGGTGCGCCCAACAATGAAAGTGGACAAACTTTTGGCGCCAAGCGCCGGAGTTGCCGTCTTGCGAGCACGACGGAAATATATGCAGGCGATAACGCCAAGAAGACTGTTTCGAACGTCCACAAAGTATCGTAACTGCGTGTGCAGCTTACATAATGATTGTTTATTTGTCGTGTGTGAAAGGCAGTTTCTCTGCGATTCAAAGTCACCACATCGCACAAAACGAAATATTGTGCCATGATTGTCATTGGAACCAAATCAATCGCCAGGCATCGTGTGAAGGCTAGAGAAAGGATGCAATCTGACTGGCGAATGCCAGCTTCATCTCAGCCCCAGACTTGCCCCGGGCGCAAGTCCGTGAGGATCGAGGGTGCCTTTCAGATCCATGACGACCACCTGATTTTTGTCTCGAGCCATTCAATGTGTCCCGATCTGTGTCCTTCCACCGTCATGCGCCAGAGTCATGTCCTCTTATATATATAACAGAGTATCATCCGGCGCGATGTGAGGATGACTTATCCCACTGCGTTTCCCCTCGTCGGCCCTTTGTGTTCTCTCGTCTTCTTCCCAAATCATCCAGCCTGCGAGTACTAAGTAGTTCCCGCTCCGCTGATCGACGAGCTGCGGCGGCGACGCAGAGCCTCGTGAACTCGGTCAGATCCTAGATCGTCTGCTCCGATGGAGAAGATCCGGATGGTGACCGAGCCGCTGTGTGTCGCATCGCAACCATCTTCGTGTCGATCATCCTCTGTTCCTTCTCGCCTTCTGGCCGTTTTTGTGCCACGCGAGACTACTGCGATCGCCGCTGTCGTATCGCCCCGCTTATCCCGTCAGATGTGCCCCACAACATCACCGGACTGTCTTCACAACACATGGAACAGGTCTTGGTCGCTCTCTTTTTACTTTTATGGCGATCGCGTCAGCAGAAATTGCACGTAACAACGAAGCTTCGGTTCTGGTATACATATGTATTCCTATGTATACTAGAATTTCAAGCTTCGTGAATGTGCCAGACACATCCCGGCGAAGGCTCCTCTGCGGGTTTCAACGTGTTGCAGAGATAGTTCACACTAGCCCCTTTCTCCGTTCAGAGTTCCGGCGTGTCGCAGTCTGACTGATCATGGTAACTGACTTACTTCTACCGTTTTGTCGACTGACTATGGTACTATCGTTTGCACTTACTGACTACCAACCCAGATCGAAACAGCAGAGTGATGGGGGAGAGAGGGCACCAAGCTGGTGATTGCTGCTTTGCTTCCATTCTCTCTCTCCTCGAGAGGGCTGGCCCCATCCATTGAAATTCTTTCTCTTGTATCCAGGTAATAAGTACCTTTCATTCACATGAAGGGAAAAGATATAAACACTCAATAATGGGACAATCGCCCAGGTCAAAGGGGACTCAATTACAGAGGCACGGCAAGCTGGACTCCGCCGTACTCTTGACGCTCAATGCACTAGCCTTCGCGACAGCTGCTCATACGCTCATAATTCTCCTGCAGCCCTCATCCATCACCGATGATGAGCCAAGAACGCATCCCAAACGTCGTGATCTACTGCCGAGTTCCAGCAACATCGATGGCGCAAGCGACGGAGATAGCCTCAGCAATCAATGTTCCATCTACCTCGCCCCATCATCCATAGCCGACACTTCCGGTCGCCCCGCAGGCTTTGGCATCTTCACCACTCGGCCCATAGCCAAGGGATCGTACATATTCCCACGGGGGACCGGCCCCGTCGTTTCCGTCACGGATCTCATCGTGACTCACAACAAAGGCGCCAGACCTTCGTTCGCGAAATCCATCTTCCTGCCAAAATGCACCAGATTTGGAATCGAGAGCGATCAGCCGGGAAAAGGACCTTACCTGCCCAAGAACAATCGCTGCTTCAAGGCGAACAACAACTGCGGAAGTCTGACAAATTTTCATCCCATATTAGTGAATCTAATGAATGAGGATACCGATTACTACCAAGACAATCTGCTCTCTCGCTTCAAGGATCCCGGCGCCGGAGCGTTCTCTTATCAAACGGGCGAAAAGTGGCACGCGAGCAGATACGTCGAAGCCGGCGAGGAATTTTACTTGGATTATGGAGAGGAGTGGTTCTTCGACGACATCCTTCACGACGACGACCAGAACATCCCGAGGAGGAAGAATTACATGAAGGCTGCAGAAGTGATCGAGCGTCTGTTGGACGAGCACAAGAGCGATGAAATTGGGGAAAGGGAACTCAATGAGTTTCGTGAGGGATTGGCGCAGTGCAATTGCATCACTGCCAGCGAGGAGAGGCTGCTCAATCAAGTCAGCGCAGATGCTGTCGCCTTTTCAAAGCTGGCTGAGCTGTCTCGAGACTACGAAGAGAAATCCAAAACGTACGATCGACGATGGGGACTGGCAAGAAGCATAGGAATACAATCGAAACTTCAACGCGACGTCGATTGGATCCAAAAGAATGGACGGTGTTTGGACAACGTGTACCCGAAGCGGTCCACCATGCCTCAAGCGGGGCAGGGGGGCTTTGCATCGCGCCACATCGCAAAGGGCGACGTCGTTGTGCCAGCCCCAACGTTGATTCAGGTTACTCATCGCGAGGAACTCGACATGTACAGAACCGCCGAGGAAGAAGTTCCCTACACCGAACAGCTCATCATCAACTACTGCTTCGGCCACGACAACAGCACGATGTTGCTCTGTCCTTCCACCAACGCCAACTTGATCAATCACTGCAGCTCCCGGTTTGAGAGAAGGATCGGGCAATGCGATCCGGCCAAGGGCGGTCCCAATGCCGCCGTTCGATGGGCTACCAACTTTGACCCCGACACATCGGAATGGCTGACGCAGGACATCGACGCGATCGACGAGCGCGTACAAGAAGGCAAGAGAGGCCTGTCCCTCGAGGTCGTGGCCCTCCGCGACATAGGCGAGGACGAGGAAATCTTCATCGACTACGGCCCGTCGTGGGAGCGCGCTTGGAATCGCCACCGATCGTCGTGGAGGCCGTACACGGACGAAGTCCACGTCCCAGTGTCGGACATGAACGATCACGTCGAGCGGTTCCTCCTGACGAAGGCGGAAGTCGACGACGGGGCCAAGTATCCGCATCAGAACGTGCGCCTCGGATGCCGCGTCGGGGGGTCGTACCACCCGTGCGAAATCCTCGATCGGAACAACGCGACCGACTACTCGGTGTCCGTGCGCAAATTTCACAAGGAAGGCGAGGACTACGGGGATTGCCTGTACCGCTGGCCCTTCGGAAATGCCTCGACGGCCGCAGTCGACGGTTTGTCCGCCGCCGACATACGGTTCTTTACGGGACCCTACTCGAGTGACCAGCATCTTGAGGGGACATTTCGGCATCACATCGGAGTGCGGGAGGGCATGTGGCCGGTGCAGTGGTTATCTTCGTGAGATTGAATGTAGTGTCTGTATTGTCAGGTTGATCGTTGTGAATGGGAGTGGGTATCTGTACAAAAGTAGCGCAGCAAAGTTACAAAAGTATTGCAGCAAATTTACAATGTCAAGCAGTGTAATTGATGATTGATATTTTATGTCCATCTCACTCATATTTATCGTTTCCAGCTTCCCTATTATTTTACCTCTAGATCGACGAGAATATCTTCACGGCATGGGGGGCTACAGAGAGATTTTGGGATGCACAAACGATGCATGGTATTTTCAGAGGTCTCAGATGATCACCATTACAGTCCAAGGCGATTGCAAAGAATTTGAGCCAGCCATAGCAAGGCGAGGCCCAACCAGCATATACCATCATATGTATTGTAAAAAGTACCATTAACTTTGCTCCCCCCCCAAAGATCTCGTGGTGTCTGGATTTGCGGGTCAATTTTTACATGTCCAGGAACTACGAACAACTTAAATCTACCGGAATGGTGACCAGTGTTTTGTAAATGTCTGCGATCAAGTCCCGAGGGACTGGACCTCGGTTCTTCTGGCTCATGGGTCCATGGCTAGGGTGGAGGTGC
>JALLPA010000924.1:0-12468 GCA_036939895.1 Thalassiosira exigua
TTCGTCAAACCCCATAATATGACACTGCTGACCTATCCAGAAGCCATGACACACACACACACGTACTTTACCCCGAAGTTGTCAACCACAAGGATGAATTGGATCGGCCGCCACTTCTGCATCCACAGCCCATGCACTAGCTTCCATTGTGAGTACCGATGCTTTTTTAATCTCTCTTCTAGCAGTTCCTGAACTAATAAACCTGCCCGAGGAAGCCTGTGCATTCCCTTCCTGATTTCGATGTAGATGCTGCCGTCTGGCATTGCCTTCTTCTTGAGGCCATACTCCTCGATGATCTCAACGGGGATGTACGTCATCTTCAGTTTGACATATTCAAAACGGGGCAGGGGAGTGTTGAGATAAAAGTTTTTGATGTCCATTGTCATTAACTTTTCAATTTCTGTTGAATTAACACTGCTGAACATGACTTTCACCAACAGCAGATCTGCAGTTGGCGTGGCGACCTCGCCTGGATATTTGATGCAATTTCCACCGCCAGTCAATCGCGTGATATTCACCTCCTCCTTCTGTTGCCTTTCGTTGCAAACGAACTTGCCATAGGTTTTGTCTCCCCTCCTCTCTTTGGGCACCTAGCTGTGCGAGACAAAGAAGATGGTGTTGGTGCCATTTACACGCCCTCCGGCTCCCTGAGCTAGCCTCCCAAACTCATTGGCTGACGAGTGACTCCAAGGGTTGTATTTTGGGCTCTTCAAAAGGTGCCTGCACTCCGACATTTCCCCTGTATCCTTGTCTAACACTGCGTTCGCCATATCACACAGCATTTGCAGGGTCAGCTTCCTGGCTGCCGCTTGTTGGGGGGAAGGGCGCTAGCGCCATTTGCCATCGCCGCTGCTTCACACACAGCGCCCATGCCATGTTGCTCATGCTGGCTGGCTGCCTTGCTCTGTACCTTGTATTGCACGCTGGAGGCCCTGCAGACTCAATCGGTGGTGTGCCTAGTGCTCTCACTTCTCTCGCTGATGTGGTGTCACCTGGGATGGGGCAGCAACTGACTCAACAATCAACCAGGTGGGGCTCTCCTGGGTCGGCCGCTCCTCCGCCCTCGGACGTGGCGCCTCGTCCTGCGCTGGCTCCATCGGGGAGAAACGAGTTCCTATCGTGGCTCCCTGCTATTCACCCGAACCTCAGTTTGGTGGGAACCACAAGAAGAGATCGATCTGCCGGTGGAGGAACAGGCCCTCGTGGAAAGAAGTGAGCTCATCGAAAGGAGGAGCAGGCTGGCCATTGGCCACGCTGTTGCCCAACTTCGTGCTCTCTGTCTTGGAGAGCCAACTGTGCACGGGGAGTGAAGTGTTCTGGACGCACGGTCACGATTGTCAAATCGGATAAATTGGCATAATGAGTTCTGTTTATCCTTTCCAGATATCGTAGGCAGCTTTCGGCTTAATCCTTTTAAAGTGAGCCAATCGCTTGCAATTGATGATCTTTTCTTGTTAACATGAAGAGTGGTGCGCTACACGATTGACAGCCACCGATGCACCAACTACCTCTACTCGTTGTCTGACCTCAGCATAAGACCAACCATAACAATTGCAGCCACGGCAAGCCCGGGGACCTGGGTGACCATTCCAAAGTGCTCTGGAAACGAGGGATCGAATAATACCGCACCTGCTCTCGCACCGAGGTACAATCCCCCAAAGCTTTTGACTCCGTTTGACAGATATCGAAATTTTTCATCTACCATCAATCTGCCACTCTCCGTGGCCTCCTTGAGATCAAACGCCGTGACTGCGCCCAAAAACGTGTAAATCGGAAATGCACGGGACAGCCGGCGGCTCGTCCAGGAGGGTATCACTGACACAGGCATGTTGCACACGGTCTGCATCGCCGTGAAGATCAAAAACGTCGACGTCATCAGTGAATACTTGACTTGAACGCGACTCTCGCGATTGTTCGGGGCGAGGCTCACGAGCGATTTGCAAACTCCGTCGGAAATGCGCTTCGGCCACGAGAGGGGGTTGCGACGAACGTCTTCGGGCAACGACCGTGCCCACACCGCCGCGCCCAACGCGGCGGCGGAGCCGTAACAGCCTATCAATCGGGCTTGCATGATGGCATTGTAACTCTGGTGCGATGCCAGCGGAGTTGTGCCGGGGATGCGCGTGATCATCTCGGCGTACCTTACCCACAGGGAGCTGGCGAGGCCCGTGGTGGCAATCGCTAGATTGTGCCGACGAAAGGATGTGTCTTGTCCCAATTCTTCCCACGAATCCGCCTTGGAGGCAGAATGGGCAAGGCTTGCGAATGCCCCGGCAATCAAACCGGCAGCTGACATGGCGCCCTAGTGTTCGGATGCAACATCACAGTTGAGAGATAAGTGCCACGTGAATTTGAAGGGGTTGTGGGTTGGTGCATGCACCAACTAGGTAACTTACGAGCCTGGCAAACACAGCGTGCTGTGGCGAAGGCATCATGACACCCACCGGCTGATTGCTTCGAATTGTCGTGTGGCACATGGTGTACCACGCTGCCGTCGTAGCCGCTCCCGCTGCCGTGTACGCCAACTTCAACACTCGGTTGCACGGCGCCCTCGTATCCGAAACCGCGCTCGACGATCCTCCCCGGACAATGGCAATGCTGTCGTCGGCAGCAGCATCGTCATAGTTCGTGGAGAATTTGATGGAGGGCGCCGTGCGATGGCGAGAAGTTGTGGCCGACCTGACGCCCACGATGACGGGAGTGAGAATACGACTGCGCAAGGACAGTGGGGTGATTGTGCTGCACCCGATTGGTCCCGAAAAATCTGCCGACGCCGCCGCAGCAACGACGAGCGCGTTGAACACCACTAGTAGCGGTTGCATCATTTTCCCTTTCCTTTATCGATAGTGATTGTTGTCCCCTTTGAGAGCAAGGAGGTCGATCCTGAGGATCTCTCTCTAGAGCCCAAGGTGTCAACATCACACGTGCGTACGGCTATTTTCGATCTTGAGCATAACAACAGCTACTCCTAACAGCTAGGAGTAACGTGTATGATACCAAACTTAGCTAAGTAGGTACGATTACGTAGTACTTAGAGGAACGTAAAACATTTTAAACCGTAGTAGTGTGAAACGTTGTGACTTTTTAGCGAATATGAAATCATGGAAGAGTTTTGGAACAGGTAGATGACTCTTTTGGCTTTGGCGGTTTGGTTGGGGAATTTTGGGGTGATTTCTTCGGCGATCAGGGAGGACAGGGCAGCAGCTCCGACGCCGGTGGCAGAGCGGGAGAAGAATTCGCGGCGGTTGACGGTGAGTTGGTGGTTCAGGAGCGGGGAGGGAGATGATTGAGATATAGTGTGTGGTAGCTCATTGATGCATTGGTTTGACCTGGAGACTAAAAGTCTCCACTACGGGCTCATCTTGTGTTAATTAGTAGTGGAGACTTCTCCACGTGTTTTATTGCTCGTATTTTATATATGCGGGTTTTCATTGGGCAGGATGTTTCTGGGATAAGGTATTTGCTTTTGAAGGGTTGTGTTGCCTATGTATTTCTGGGAAGGCCTCCAGTTGTTTCCAATCCCGAACAATGTGATCGTAGGTTTCTTTTTGCCATAGATTGGTGCCGGTTTGGTTGAGGGCGCGGTTGATTTCCAACGCAGTAAATCCTTTTATAGATTGTAGAATGCTTGGCAGCTCGCAGCCGTTGCTGGGTGTCAGTATCACGTGGACGTGATTTGGCATTACGACATAGTCGCCAGTGAGAACTCGGCCTGAGTCGTGGAATGGCAGTGCCTCTTAGGCAATTTTAGCGAGCTTCTCCTGTTTTAAGACGCATTTTCCGAAGCCTTTGTCAAGCTGGGTGTTTAGTGAGGCTGCGACATCTCGCTCGAATTCGCGTTGTAGTTCATGGGGTAGTTTTGAAAAGGGCGTTCCCCAATCATTGGAGTCGGGGGTTTTGTTGTGACTACGAAGCCAGTGGTCACACGCTTCTTTTAGTTTTTCCCTGACGGCTTTCGGGATCGAGTCTTTTAAGCGGAAAGTGAGGAAAAATAGGTGCAGCCGTCCTGACGCCAATTATGAGGGAGAAGTCCACTTGTGTGGATCGTGACCTTTCCGTAGCGACTGAAGGGTTGAAACGGGATTAGGCTGTCTGTGCTCATTGGTGAATTAGTAGTGGATACTTTTAGTCTCCACTTTTTCTTGTGGTTTTGGGTGGAGACTGAAAGTCTCCACTACGGCTGTATCTTGCGTGTTATTCTTTGTTTAATGTTTCATCCAGATCGATGGATCAGCATACTACCTATATCATCAGCCTGGTGGTTTTTGTCAATTCCCCTGTTGCTACAGAAGATGACAAAGTATGGATTGCGACATCGCTGGGGAAAGTGGGCCGTCGACTTGAGAAACATGGCTGGTCGATCAAGCGGGCCGATGGTGTAACGCAGGCACATGTCGGGTTTTTTCTGGAAAGGCTTTAATTCCAGTCACGTATCTAAGGGCTCTTACTGGCGGTCTCTCCGTCTCCACCCTCGGGACAGGCATGCTCATGCTGCTTGGCCTTGGGATCCACACCCTTGGTTCTCGTGCCTCGCTAAGTGAGTTCGTGCCTTGCTCGTCTCGCGCGATGTCTTGGAAGACGTCGTCCAGCCGCTTGAGGTCTTCCATCCGTCTTCGGCCTTTGTGATTCACCTTTCCTTGCAGTGCCTTATGAGATCGTGCGCTGCCTTGGCGATGAGGTCGCTTGGCATTTGGCTTGGCCAGGTGATGTACTTGTGCTTGAACACCAATGTGTCGCTCACCCTTCTTGCCATTGTCCTCTTCACCCAGACATTGGAGCAGCGGTAGTGCTTGGGCAAGCAGCCCAAGTACCATCCATCGACCGCATGTTCTTCCCATGAACCTTGTTACCCTGACTTCTGGTGCACCTGGACCTCGCAACCGATTGGTGCGAGCGGTGTGTGGTCAAAGTCAAAAGGGGCTTTGAAGTACGTCAGAGCTGATATGTTTGGCCTTGCATGGCTGGGCTTCAAGAGATTCAGCGCCAGCTCTGCCTGTGACAGCAGCTTGGGCCAGAGTCTGATGGGTAACGATTGGGGTAAGCCAGCGCAAATTGCAATGAAGTGTGCCTTGAAACTCTTGATTACCACCTCAGCAATGTTTCTTCTGTGGCATCCAGGTTGTACCAGCTCCAACTTGCACTCCTTCTAGATGGCTTGTTGGAGCGCGTCCGAGACCTTGTTGTCAAGGACGTGCTTCTTGGGATTGAGGCCAGCCTGCTTGACTATGTCCAGTAGGCTGAGGTAAGTTTCCACTATTTCTGTTGCTTGTTTTGATTTCATTGGCGCCACTAAAATATAACTGCTGTCAATCTCTACCATCACCATTAGACATCAATGGCCTTGGTAGGAGCAAAAAGGGAAAGCTCCAGTCTGGTCGGAGTAGGTCGTCTTATGCAGGTCCCAGACCTTGATGTAGACGTCCTGATCCTTCTTGGTTCTGGTGAGTTCCATGGTTTGGTCGTCCTCCTCCTTCGCCTCTCTCAACGACCTCAATCCCTGCCTCTGCTGGTCTAGATGCCCCTTCGTCGCCTCTTTCATTTCAAGGTAGAACCTATTGATGCTGGCAACGGTGGCAAACGGGATGGTGAGCAGCCTCCCTGCTCTCGCAGCACTCAGCATGGCTGCCTTCGTTGGGAACCCAAGGCAGGAATGGATGTAGGCAACTCGTTGTTCAGTTGAAGGTTAGTTGAACAGATTGTTCACCTGTTCTTTTGGGAGTACATGCTCAACTTTTTGTCGTTCTGTCCACCAGCTGTCTTCCTTTGATTCATCCACCATTGGCACTCGCCAGAGACCAATTTCGTCTTGCCACCCTCAGAGGTTGGGCGTACTCTTGGCTTCGATCCTGACGTCGTGCTCGTCCTATACTTTGACTCCTTTGCCCTCGGGTGAAAAATTGTAGTGTAACCACTAGCTGTCAGTTTTGGAACCCCAATTATTGAGTTGTGTGCTAGCCCCTGTAAAATGTCTCCTTCTCTTGCTCCTTTGCGCAGCTGGGTCATGGGCAGTAGCGCTTCTTCTTCTCCCCTGATGGCTTGGCCGTTTGGAACTCCTACTACCTTGCTTGATGGCTTCTCTGTCGGAATAGCTTCATCCTGTCTTCTCAATAAGTTACCTGTTGCGCCTAAGTCAATTACTGCATTGGGCAGTCGCTTCAGCATCATATTTTGCAGTAATGAATGAAAACGAAGCTTGCAGCTGCTGCGACTCTTGCTCTAGCTCCCCTGTGACTGTCCTGACCCAGAGGCTTTTGTTCCTCTCACGTTCCTCTCTATTGCTGTGGCGTCCCAAATATTGCTCGAGGGATGCATGTTGCTGGCGACTGATGTGCTTGCTGTCGGCGCCAACTTCAACGCCGTCGGCCTTGAACTATTAGACCCACCAGCTTCGCGCTCATGCATGCTTGCGGGCACATCACCTTTGCCCTGCCTCTCGTCACAGCTTGCTTCTGTGGCCAGGTCTATCCCCAGTTCTGCTGCTTCGGCATAAAGCTTCTTCAGCCTCATCTTAGTCATCGTTGCTTCCTCTTGATAACGCTTGATTGCTGCTCGCCGCCGCTCCTGCTTGGCAATGAGCTTCCGTTCCTGTCTTAGCTGCTTCAACCCGTCCTTCCAATGGATGCAGGGATTGGGCAGCGGCTGCTTGCATAAGGTGAGTAGCCCGCGTCGGCAGAGGATCGATTGCTGCTCGGTCTTCGTCCCATCTGCGCATTCGACTTCGCCCGCGTCGTCCTCTTGCTCGTCTACTGTTTTTAGTGGGGTCCAATAATTGGGGGAGGGCGACGGATATGAATAGATTTTCTTCCAAGAATTATCTACTCGTCTCGCCCCCCCGAGCATCCCTCCGACTATCATCGCCCCTCCCCGTTGTGATTTTTGGGCTTGTCCCAGAGCACTTGTCGGGGTGAAAGTTGTGGCTCTTGCCGCAGTGGGTGCAGCCGTGCAGCTTCTCCTTTAGCCGCCGCCGTCAACGCCGTTGCCACTTGGAAAGTTGACACGGTCACCACCCACAGTCATCTGCGTGTGCCCCTCGTCCTTGTCTCGCTTGTCATTCTTGCGGAGCTGCTTGACCTCGTTCTTGAGGCTCTCGACCAGCGCCAGGTGCTCAGACTCGTTTGCTTTCTGGGCCTTGAACTTCTCGTCGATGGCCGCGTTGATGGCATCCTCCCCCCGACATCGCCAGCTCCATCATGTTGGCCACTTGCCCCTCCGGCTGCATTGTTTGCACTGTAGATGCCCGTCGCCATGTGAGCACGCTCAACGGCCTTCATCCTGATCCGTCTGAGGCGATCAACCTCCTGAAAATGCTCCTTGAAGGCCGCCCACGTCTTGTTTGGCTTGCTCTTGGCCTGCCACGTTGC
This sequence comes from Thalassiosira exigua, assembly GCA_036939895.1. NCBI lineage: Eukaryota > Bacillariophyta > Thalassiosirophyceae > Thalassiosirales > Thalassiosiraceae > Thalassiosira > Thalassiosira exigua. Next base: position 7,362 of record JALLPA010000924.1, read on the forward strand.
CATCTCATCGCGGTATTCCAAGTTGGTGGCGCCGAGCCGCTCCATCTGTAGCACGTAGCAGGTCATCAGCTCGGACATGCTCGTCTCAACTTCGTGCTTCTCCAGCTTCTTGACTATCTTGTCCACGCTATTGAAAAATTCCCAAAGCATCGTCGTGCCCTTGGAATCGATCTCCTGGTCCCGCTTGGCCAGGAGGTCCTCTAGCTCCACGCAGTCTGTCTCCACCATGCCAGTGCGGATGGCCTCGAGGAGCTGAAATGGCATCACATCGTCCGTCTCGTCCTCGTCGTCCAAGACATCTTGTGTTGTATCTTGGGCACATTCTTCTTGATAAGATCTACTAGTCCTGCACGGCAGCCCTCCTGCGTGTAGAACGACTCAAGCTCCGCCTTCTTCTTCTCGGTGGCAAGCGAGGCCTTTGCGCTCGTCATATCCTTCTTGATATCCGGCGTGAGCCCTGTGTGGTTGATGCTCACTTGTGCCTTCACCCCATCCTGCTTGCTGAACTCCGCGCTGCTGAGGAGAAGCCAGGATTGTCCGTTGGCTCCGCCCCCCAGCTCCGTCGGCAGCAACCTTGCTGCCCGCACGGTGCTCTTCTTGAACTTCAGGTGCTTGGTCCTCCGAATCAATCTTCTCGACCGGCCGGGCCAGGATAGTGTTCTAGGCGATGTTTCTCGCCGTCTCCACCATTGTTCCTACTCTATTCTTGATCTGCAACTATAGAACAGAGCGCCTCCATCTAGAACTAGAATACGTATGAACAGCTTTCAGATTTATGAGCTACTTGCTTGATTTGATCTGCTGACTGGCTCCTTGCCTTCCTCTAGCTGCCGGCTGCAAACTCGAAATTCGATCTCCATCGAACTTTCGCTGATTGGACTGTCGGCATGAAAGTCCAATGCTCTACGGGGGAATACATACATGTCCCCGTAGCTTCTGGCACACATCACTCCCATAGTGATAAAAATGGCGCGGGTATCTGTACCCACAAATGGATCCCTCGGTGTCCCCTAAACCGAACACGAGATGATCAGCAGGTTTTGCTTGAGCAAGTGTCTGGCCATGTCATTGCCAAGGACTGCTGCTACCTCTCTGGACAGCTGCGTTTGCCCATGTATGGTGACAGCTCCTCCTCTTGAACTTGAAGTCCATTGCATAGTCTGCCGTGAGACGAAATAAATTAAAACCATGCAAACCAATATTTCCTTTTTACTAATATGGTCATTCTTACCTAGTTGTTTTGTACATGGAAGTACATTATATGTTAAGCATAGGCTCTGCTTTGTACCTTCTGGTTATATAACCTACGTAAATAGGACTGCTTGCTCATATTGTGCCTCTGGACCTGGTTTTTGTATATTTACGTTGTCATATTGTGTTCAAGCAAATACAGAATGGAGGCTTAAACATAAATCTGGAATCTTCAGCTCTTAGCTTTTTAGTGGCTCACTATAAAGTGGAATAGTGCTGTCTTTCTAGACGTGCTTTTTGTGATACCAGATGTCCCAAAGCTATTCGCTTGCTAAGAAGATACGTTGCTTGATTGGAGGGTGGCTTGGCCATCAATGTGCTGTCTTGGGCTCAGGTTTGTTTGACATATTTTACCTGCTACCTGTGGTGGGTCAAGCTCTTGGTGCATGGATTGTTTTAGCATGTCATATGTTTTTTTACCAAGGGGGTATTGTATGGATGTTTCTATGATAGATACAATCTGGTCCCTGTGCCTACTTGGGAAGGCACTCTCTCAATGGCAGACATGGTTCTAGAGATATTGATAACCCTGAATAACTTGTTTCCACAGTATCAAGATAGATTATTAGCTGTGTGCACCGTCCAAAATCGGAGGCAATCCAGCCTTTAATTTCTCTTCATCAGTGTTGGAAGTCACTTTTTGATGACCGATCTATCTATGCCAAGCATAGCTTGAAGTTTTTATTTTCGAACTTCAACTTTTGGAAATGTTGAGATCTGCTGATTGATACTCACAGCAATAGCAGATCCTTAGGTGGTACCTATCAAAGATATTGCACAAAAAAGGAGGAAGACTGCGTAGCAATACCAATATGTAGTGCATTTGCTAAGGGCCTGGCCATTGTCGATTGCTCTCGAATCAAAGATCAAACATTGAACTTGTTTTTTGGACAAAAATCGTATAAACCTCTCGGACCGAACCGTTTTGGTGAGGTCTGTTCGATTCTTATTGGTGATAGTAACGGAGTTCGATCCAAGAAATGTGACCACTTCTAAGATCACACTGGTCACGTTTCTCGGATCAAACTTCGACTGGAAACACTCTTAGTGGGAATGAAACCAGGATGAGACCTGTACGAAACGATTCGGTTTCCACAAACCTTCGTCACAAACCTTCGATCACAGAAGTTTTTAGTTTGATTTGTGATCTGAGATCACGATTGAGTGTGGACGGCCCCCCTTGATTGAGCTTCATGTCTCTCGACCACAGGTGATAACCTCTTCGTTAAAAAGTTCGATCTTTGATGTTCCCTCTCACGAAATTGACAATCGACAGGCCCTAATGCCACGTACGAGAACAGAACATGGCAGACATCACATCTTGCTGTGGCTGGCCACCACACGCACCTTGAATAATATCTCACGAGAAGAACAACATAACTTCCTGTACAGCTACTTCATGGAGCCATGCAGAGGTGATTCGGTCATTCAGATCTAGTGGCATTGATAAGGTCACCGTGACCTGTTTTGTCTCAGTAACTGTGCCGTAGAAAACTGTCGATGGTGGTGTCAAATGCGGCACGGAGGTGATGCATCGCAAGATGCCACTGGGGTGGTATTGTCATTGCATCTTGAGCTTGGGGAGAACAAGTATGTTTGCTGCATCCAGGATAAATTTTCTGAGGAGGGGGGGGGGGGGGAGGGCTTTGCCTCCATGCTTGCAGTCAGACAAAGAGCAGCCACGTTATCTCAAGATAGTCTGCACACTGCGTGCTTTGCAAATAATATGCCGTCTCACCTCACCGCAGATCATATCCTTTAATACACAAGAAAGGTGGGCAGAAACATAATGGAGGTAGTGATAGAGATTCATGGGTTTATGATAAGTTTTCATCTCAATTCAATTGCAGTCATTGATTTTGATTGTCAAGTCCAGGATACTCTTCCACTTTCCATCGCATGATGCCAAAGTCGTTGACATCTTTGCATGATTGGTGGTAAACCATGGGATCGTTGTGGTCATTCCATAAAATGTAGGCATCATTGATCCAGCAGACATAGAAAAATAAGATATTTGCATATTTGTTCGTCAGGACTCACTTGATTTTGCGGATGGCATAGCACAGCACCACGTAAATTCATGTTGGAGGCATACCCATTGCTGTGTCATTCAATTGTTTAAAATGGCTTCTACAATACTAAAAACATATGTTCTTCATAACTAAGTGCGTGACATGAAGGGTGAGTTTCCTGGGGAAATCATCTGTAGTGTTTTACTAATAGTACGTGCGTGGGCTTGCCCACGAAATGTTGTACCGTCCGAGCGGGCCTCATGGGTCATTTTGCCCCCCCCCAATAGGCAATTTAGCGGGGCATTTGGGCCCGGACCCCATATGGGACTGAAAAACCGTCACTGTGACAGTATTTCTAGTATATGTCTACGTATATATTCTATGTATTCCTATGTAAAAGGCCAACCAAATATCCCACGAATTTTGATAGTATTGCCCACTATCAGTAAAACAGTAATCATCTTGCAGTTCATCATTGTCCATCCCAATAAATTCATCAACACCCTCTAGACTATGGTCAGTTTTGATGTTAGTGTACAGTGCTGTTGTGTCCGTTGTGAACACTCACATCCCCTCTTGCAATTGACCCATTGCTTCCAGTCTCTCTTCCAACTCGAAGCCATTCTTCACATAAGAACGCCCGAGCAGATTGAGCTTCTAGAGATAGTAGTTGGCCCATTTGCTGATGCCATGAAAAATGGTGATATATGTGGGAACCCCTGGTCGTGTCTTCCAGGAATTCTTGTAGACATTGAATGTCATATTGAACAACTCGCTGACCATTCTGTCCTTGCAGTTGTTTTTTCTTTGGTGGAAGAATTTAATATCATGATCTGGTAAGCCCTCCTTATCGTTCATTGCTGAGCAGAAGGCTGAAATTTCATATCACAATTCTGCTCTTACTGAACGCAAGCAATGAGGAGGGATAAATGTGTAGGTTAATGCATCTGAAAGATGATATTCCCAGGTGCGCTGAATGTAAGTAGCACATTTTATGATTGCAGGCCCATGGTTTTTATCAGCCGCAATGACAGTCAAGATATTGACACCGCATAGCTGTTTCATTAGGGCCGGATATCGTGGGGATATATTTGAGCGAGACTGACTTCAAGTGCTCAATCTCTTTAACTCGTTTATTTTCTCTTCGAATTCAGCTAAATCTCTTTTCAACATCCCCAGAGGCTTTTGGGAGCTGCTACATTGATGAAATATGGAGCTTGAGGTTGAAGTCGGGGTAGTATGGTGTGCCACAGAACCGTACTTTGAGCCGGATGGAGTGAATCAACCTCAACATCATTTGACCGATGTCTTGGTTGGGTTGGTAAGGAGCGGTATTTGCGCTCACACACAACTTTTGTTTCACACAAGTCGCACAACTACTTGTGTGAATTCGTGTATTTGCGCTCACGTGTCGACAGTGAAACACAAGTGCGACTTCGATTATTTTATGACGTCATCTTCACTAATATTGATTCCGGAACTGCAGAAACAAAAGGTCGGTCGAACCGGCACATCAAACGATGTTCATCGCCAATTTATTCGCCTAATCGTGTCAAGAATTGTCGCCAATATCGCAAAAGCATGTCAAGATCGCGAACGATCCACGCACGCACAACGCAACCTCCATCTGCCAGGTTCAACATAAATACGTATCGTACATAAGTATCGTACCTTATTATGGGTGAGAAAGCGAGCGTGCGTGCGACAGTCTGTCAGATATTTCAAGCTTCGTAGAAACATCGTGGCAATGTTTTCTGGACAAACAACATAGCAAAAAAATCTGCAAAAGAGGGAAACACACTACGTTGTACGTGCCTTTATTTACCCTCTACCCACAATGCCAA
>JALLPA010000925.1:0-12462 GCA_036939895.1 Thalassiosira exigua
AAATCAGACGAGGCGATACAGCCGCCCTCTAAGCCCCTCTAATTCTACCGACGCCGTCGAGACTCGCGTGAGTTATTGTTCATTTATGTCATTAACACTTCCCAAAATTTTGGCACTTGTCGGCAAAGGGTGCCGCCGAGGTTGATAGCCACATTCGATGGGTCGCTTCCTCAGAGGGGCCAACGATCGACAAATTTGTCAAGGAAATCATCGTTCAGACGACTTAATCGGAGCATGCTAAAATATAGTAATCTTATTGTCCCCGATAGCTTGTATTTGAGTTCCCGTCAAAACCTCTACGTACGTTTTACGTAGAAAAAACCATTTTTGAACCAAAAAAATGTGATCCCAAAAACCGGGATAGTTCTCGAATGCATATCTTGCACCCTCTGATGGAGCCGAGAAAGGTTGACTTCGACGGCTTCTGGGAGCAGATATCCGCCGATAATGATATTCAACTTTTGCCTTTTGGTGATGGTTGATGCAATTACTTTGCCAACGGAGTCAACGCAAGGTGGCGTTTTTCGCAAAGACAATAAGAAAAATTATCCCATTTTTATCCCGGTTTTTGGCCTGGAGTACGGCTAGGTAGGTCAAGGACATGCCAATTTTTATTGCCATGGCAGTGGATGTGATGCAATCATATTTATTACGTCAGAGACATTGGGAACAATGATGTTGTGAAGTATCCCGTTGATCAAAAGGAGCAGTTACCGGCTCTCCATTTGGTTGGGTTAGAATAATTGTATCCGTACTTCAACACTGAAGCTGGTTGCAAGTCTCTTTTAACTCAGGCGGGCTTCAAGTCTTATACCTACAAGGCGGACTCAGACTGATATTTGCATAGATGAAAACCTGATTGTGAAAAAGCAGTGCATGCAGGCCTTTATCCCCCTCCCTCTAAGGCGTAGGACCTTTTTGGAGAGTTGAAAGAACAATGTTTGAAAGGAGATGGAGGAGCATGGCAACAAGGAGTTTTTTAGACCAAGATGGAGAACTATTTAGAGCTTTGTTCACATGGTTGAGGAGGTTAAATTGGAGAAGGAAGTTAAAGAGGAGAAATAAGTCAAGATAATAGATGTCGATGAAGATAAGAGTAGCAAGAAAAGTGGAGATGAATCAAGTGGATCTGATTCTAATAGCATTATTTTTTTTGGAAAGCACCAATGATGGGAGTGGATATAATTGAGAGATATTGTAAATGTTAGACAGTGGAGGTGCTCGCAAATGCATTGGGGGTGATAACAATATAAAACATTTATATGCAAGGAAATGAACGTAAGATAACAGAGGAAAGCTCAACAGTACGCGTGTTGCAAGAAAAATATATAATGTATAAGTCAACTGGTAACTTAACTTAACGTTCCAAGCCAAATGTGCAAACAGAAACCTAGGTTTAAGTTAGTCGGACGACATCGATTGAACTTAAAGTTAAGCCAATCAAAAAATGCTGACAGTGACTTATTTCTTAAGTCTTATCCCAGATGGGGATCAAGGTGGTGCCCTCCCTCGCCCCACTCCCCCCCGGCCCTGCGATATCCTTGCACTGCACCTTCCCCTTAACTTGCAGCTGAGGTTCCTTGCGACGAAGAACCAGGGCGAGGGGGGCTTCAATGAGGACTTTAAGGGCTTCGGTGATGAAGAGGAAGGCAATACAAATTCATTGCCGAAGCTTTCTCTCACAGCACGGAAGGGAGCTTTGCAGAGCCCTCGTGCCCGGAGCAGATGAATGTCCTGTCAAACTCGCCATTGGTATGGCGATGAGATGGTGAGTTAATTGTCACTTTACACACGTTAACACAGGAAGCTCATCATGAGAGGCAGCACATGCCTTTTCTAGATACCATAGAATAATTGTATGATTTGGAACCAAACCCCTCGCCTACAAATATCGTAATATGTTCCTATGGGATTCAGTGGAAACCTAGCACATTACGAATATCACTAAACAATGTCCACCCTGTATCCAAGCCACAAACAAAAGCTTTCTAGTGGAAACAGAAGTGCTTACAATTCACAAAGCAACTTCTCGCACAACGCCTCAAGGTCGCTGTACGGGAACATCTTAAGGAGGCCGCGCATCTCGACCAACGACTCGGCCGCAGTGCGCGGACAAAATCTTGCACCTTCTTTGGTCTTGCGGACGCGCAGCAATGACTTGAGGGCTTCCTTCCGATCCTCCGTTGCGTAGGTCGATTCGCCGGAGAAGAGTTGCAACGAGGCCATGGAATCCTCGTCGATGACATCTCTTGCTTGGAGCCTCCCGCCAAACAAAAAATTGCTCAACGTGCCCCCTCGTTTTAGCAACGAGCGCTGTAGCAGAATGTCAATTGACTTGTCCATTGATCCCCGGAGAAAGCTGGAATGTACTAGGTGATAATTGCTGCTAGTGGCATCATTCTTCCAAAACAAGCTCAGCAATCCGTTTGCTTCGAACTCTGAGAGGAGCAAGAAGTTCCCTCCGGGGAAGCACATGACAAAATTTGCCACGCGAAGGAACCGATTCAGCACTGAAGCAGAGCTGTTGGCACGACAAATAATTGTCTTCTCGAAATTGACAGTGCAGTAGATGTTCTTCGACCACTTAATTTTTGATAGGGATGTGGGCGTGATGGAATTTTCAACGTAAGCAGGCAGCAACTTTGTACCGATTGGTAGCTCACTGGGGCACTGGTAGTGCAAGGCTTTCCTAAAATCCCATTTCTTTTCATTTACTGGTTCGACGGTCGGGAGCTCCACCTCGATTTCCTCCTCCTCCTCGATTTCCATTTCAAGTTCACGCTCGCATTCTGACATCAAAGACAACTCTGTGTGAGAAAACACAAAAAGATCTAGTGGTTGCATCTTGTGCATACAACAACTCACCTTCATCACAGCCACCAGTTGGAAACTTGAAATCGGCTCCATATTGTTTGACTCGCTCGTTGATAGAGCGAACCATATTCTTCACGCTCTCGTGAAGAGCCTCTTCGCCCCCAGTCCGTTTCATGTGGTACGCATAAGCATGACTAGCCGTCGTGTCCACAGACTGTTCTGTAAATGATCGTGCGTACATGTCCTCGAGAGCAAGATTTTCGTCTGCAATGCTTAGTCGAGGGTCCTTCCCAAAGGTAGAAGTGAAGAATACACCTTGATTCGCCCAGCTTGGAATCCCTATGGCTGTGGATTCGACTGTGTTCTTCAGTGTCCAAGAAAGCACATCAATAGCTGTTGCATCAAAACCCTGACTCTTCATTTGGAAGAAAGAACGCCAGGAACTTGATGCAGAAGTATTGATAGACCCCTTGATATCATTGAGCTTTGTGAACACATCTGACCCCCCTGTCAAGATCAGTTTCTGTCCTCGATCAAGCTTGCGCAGCCGTCCCGCAGCCTGCATTAGTTTGTCTTTGCACAACTTTGGAGCAAGAGTCAGAAGTGCGACAGCGTTCGATCGAAGCTTCAGATCAGTGCCTCTGCATCGAGGCTCATCAAATATGGCAAACGTATCTTTCTCTCGCACTGGTGACAGGTCTTTAGGTAGAAGTCGCCCTGACCTCTCTAGGATCACCCAATCCTGGGACTGCTCATCATCGTAAAAAAGGACGCCACCGAATTCTTTTATGGGAAGAATCTTCAGAATCGTCTCCGAAATATTGCCTAGGTCTGTGCCTGCTAAGAGAGCACCACAGTCTATGATAGCATGCACAGTGGAACCGTTGACGCCATCTGTGAGGATGCTGATCATAGACTGTTGGCATCGGATGTCTGATTCAAGCTTCCTCACGCCAATAGTGTGATTCATCATCATCTCAAGCATTTTCCCATTGGTCCCATCCAACTCCTTAAGTATAGGGTCGGGTTTCTTTTCGAGCGATGCAAAGTGTTGCTTCACTTGCAGGGGAAGGATGCGATGATTGTCATTTGTTCCTGAAAATCCCACGATGTCGCACGATGGATTCTGGGCAAGATTCCACGACGTTGCTGTGAGCCTGAGTGCGGCATCGAAGAAATGTGAGTGTGCTTGGATTGAATACGCCAATTTGAATTGGAATATTCAGTATTTAAACTGCCAGCCGCAAATGGGGCAGCCGTATACTCACCTACTGTCGAATTGATCCGTTTCATGAGGCAACACACAGGTGTTGAGGTAGAAGTTGACCGTGTACATATTACGGTGATAATAGTGCCACATCTTCTCTATCTGACCCTCATTTGTCACATCAATCTTCTCGGCGCAGTCGAGGGACTTGAGGTCATCGGCTGCCATTTGGTCTGAACTTGCCACAAACCAACTGTTGTAGAACTTTTGCTGAGCACTTTCTCCGAGCGCCATGAGCATTCGTAGAGCTTTCAGAAACTCCTCCTTGGTCAACCCATCGTGATAGTAAGCCAAAATGGTGAATGCAATTGCACAATCAGGGTGAGCGAATTCCGATCGGAGGTCTGGAGTGTCAGCAAATCGGAAGGGCACTGCTAGACGCTTCTTTCCAGGCCTCGCGACACCAAAATCGACACGATGGCGTTTTAGGAGGCAATGGCGGAGCACACCCCCGGCGAGAAATCCACGCAATGCAAGGACGTCCGACAGTTGCCGTTCGTGTAGCATCTCAGGAACAGGTGCATAATCTTTGTCGATGATTCCTTTCCTGATGTCACCAGTCATAGGATGATCCAGCAGCCACTTGAGCTCGTGAGGGGGGTTGCTCAATATTGCATCAGCAAGCTTTGAAATCAAACCGTCTTGAAGTCGGGAGGAGCGCCGCTCTGAGTGATCTCCAAGCATGGTGTTGAGTGAATCACCGTCAAAGAATTGAACTTCCGGCCATTCGGCAGCAGTTGATTTCGCAGTCAAGTTGCACGCTTTTGGATGGGACGAGAGGAATGCTTTAACGTCATCGCTTTGTGCTATGGCAGCAAAGAGGGCTTGGACTGCTCTCCATCGATGGGGGCCACCTGGCAATGCAGCAGACGTTCCAATGGCGTAAATAAGCTGATAGCGATGGCGCAGCAGCTCATCGCACTCATCCAAAATATCGCGCCATTGGTCCTTCTTGGTGATTTCATCTTCGATGAGTGCGGCAATCTCTTTTTCGCCATTCCCATGAAGTTCCTTTGCTTTCAGTTCGAGGGAAAGGCGGTGCTCTGGTGCCACCACAAGAGCCCCTCCATCAATACGGCAATCATCGATCGCATTCTTCATCGTAGCTATGGATGACCCATCGAGCTGGAAATCACGACAGAAAGGCATCGAGTAGATCTTGATTCCAAGGATGCTTGCACAGAGGTGATTTTGAAGATACTTGTAGGCTTCTTCAAACAGAGCCGAAAGGAAATGAAGGCGCGTGACCTTTTCTCCTTGATTGTGGAAGGAGAAGTATAGCACTAGCATCGGTAAAATCACCCGAGTCTTAAGGTACGAAGAGGAAACGAGGGTGAAAGATGAAGAAAGGGGTGAAACAAAGCACACAAAAACATGCTCACCTTCCCGAGTCCCATATTGAGCTGAATGATATCACCAGGGTGGTCAATGAGATGCTGCGCAACCTTGTACTGTTCCTGTCTGATTGTGATAGCATTTTCAACCTCGAAGACAAGCCAATAGGGATGTTTAGCGGTATCCCAAATTGTGACAATATCCAACTCTTTTACGAAATCATCAGTCGCCCCCGATTCCGAAGAGGCGAGTAGCCTGGCAAGCTTGTCTTCGTACACACACAGTCGAAGCCAGAGAGTGATTGATTGAACAAGCTTTTTTCGAGATTCAAGTGAGAGCATGTCATTGAAATCTGCTATGATAGATGAATCGACGGCAATACTGGCAAGGTCAGCGGGAGTGGAAAGTGGAACCAGCCCTGCTATGCGAAGAATTTCGTGTGCTTGACAGTGCCAGTGGCGATTCTTCTCTGGCGGTTGGTTCAACACCTTAAGAGCAAATTCCTCGGCTTGCCTGCGCCAGGACACCGCAACTTCTTTCACCCTTTCAAGATATTTGATATCAATCTCCACGCTTACTGCATCACGCGTGGTTGCATTAACATGCGCCTCCCAGCTCTCTTTCAACTCCTTCAACATGTCAGCTTCAAGATTAGACGAAGGTTCCAAAGGGAGTGGGAAGGAATCATCGTGTAGTTTTGGCTTCTTGCTCTTGCATTGGTGGATGCTTTTTGAACGGCATTCAGCAAGGAGAGTTTGCAATGATTCGAGCTCGCGATCAGTGACAGGAGAAGGTGGAAACTGCTGGTTCGGGACAAATCGAGATGGAAGGCTAGGTCTCCTTGCTCGAATTCCGATCAAACGCAATTCTTCTCGTGGAGTAAGAATAGTACGAGTACTGACTTGGTTGTTCTTGACATGATTCAGGTATGCCGTTTCTTCGAAGCTCTGGATGCTTGTGTGGTTGTGATTTGCCTTTGACAAATACAGGAAATGGAGCTGCTGAGAGCTTATTTCAATATCCTTGCACAGGATGGAGATCGTTGGGTAGACGCCACGCGCGAGCTGTTTGATGTTGTCCAAGACCAAACACTCCTCTCTGCTAAGCGGGCGGTTTCCCCAAGACTGTCGAAGCAGTGTGATGGCCCGCTCTTCCCCTGTCATACCCAACATTTCGTCGGGGAGAAGCGTACTCGTGGCAGTATGAAGCGCCGCCAACTGCATTCGGGCTGCTCGACTCTATTTCACAGTCCGGGCGGGCAAGAAATTGTTAGTTCATGCAGGATATGCAACACTAATATTTTGAAGCCGAATAAGATGCTACTCGCCTGTTTGGTTTCGATGTAGTCAAAGCGAGGGTGAAACTCGTACTGATACCACAGAACCTGCTTGTCGCAATCTCCGACTATGTCAACACGAATATGTCCCTTAGTTTCCCTCACAATTCGCCCCTTGGGAAATATAATGAGCCTACCCTTTCCTTCAGTCTCTTCGAGCATCAAATACATGGTCGTGCCTCTGAATGTCCCATTCGTTTGTTGGTTTGCCCTCAAATGATAGCCAACGATTTCTCGACATGCAAGAATCCCGTGAAGCAGCACAAACGACAAATTGTACCGAGGAAGAAAGAACTGCAGGGTAGGCCTGCTCCTTTTGCCTGCCGACCCCAACATGGAATGAATGAACTTTTTGGGTTCAAATTTGGAAATGACATCTAGGGCGCGCGATTTGTGCACAACAAGTGTGTCCATGGAACTCAGATCTTCCGTCAAATTCAACAAGACATCGCGCTGCTTGGAGTGCAAATCGATGCATCTCACTCGTCCCTCTGCATTTTTCTGTGCACCACCAGTGAATTCTATCAAGAAGGAAATGTTGCGGTCCTTGAAACTGATGTCGCGTAGAACTATGAGACTCCGGCTTCGAAAAAACCAATGGCTGTGCATGGTCTTGAGCCTCTCTGGAAGGTCCTTGGCCCAGGCAGTTCCATCAGCTGTGCCATCAAGAAGCTCCAGCATTTCCGACTCGTCTTCCTTGAACTCATAGATCCTTAGGTTCGAAGTACCTGTGGAGAACCGGTAAAATCTGCCGAACACGGGGCGGCATGTTTCGAGGAAGTGATGCCCTCTTCCAACCACCTCAAAGTTCCGCTTTCCAAAGGTCCGTTCGTAAAGGGGGTCACTCAATATCGAATGTGGCAGCCGTGACGGAGGTAAGCCATTGATCAAGACTTCGCCCGTGATGAGATTGATCGAGTAGCAATGGCCGTCACTACATTTCGCTTGGAAGCATTGTGTAGAAACATTGCCATCAGCACTCCACCGCTGCCACTTCAGAGAACTAGGGCACCGCTGGAAAACTGTACGCAAAGCCTCAGTCATGATTGTTGGCCTCTGAGAAGCAGCTTGCATAATATCATCCAGGTTCTGGGACAATACATACTTGATCTCTGTCGCGTTCGCCAATATTTCATCCAACCTATTGTCCCCAGTGAAGAAGTGTTTGCACTTGACGACCAGCTGGATGAGTAGACCTACATCATTTGTCGCCAGATGCCCTCCGGCCTGAGCCATGATTGCATGTTGATACAAGACAACTTGCTTCGCCCGAATAACGGGTGCTTGGGATGGAGGGGATTTCTCAATGTCATTCCCAAGACTATCAGCCCATTGGCATACTGACGCAGCAAGATTCCGAGCGGTATCACGACACTTGGGCTCCCAGCGGGAGAAGAAGTTGCAGAGCTGTCCTGCCAGTTTCACACACATGTAACTTTTCGGGCTGTCCTTGATTTCATCATATAGACTTTCGAAAATGCGATGCACATCTCGCCCGAAGCTACCATCCTCAAGGTCTACCTTCCACGCAAACTTGGGGCAAGTGTGAATGTCTGAGATTGCACCAACATGGAAGAGGGTTTGCTTCATGAGTGTGTGAACTGAGCTCTCTGTTAGTGGGAGTTGGCGCTCCTGAATGGCCAGCAAAACATTCCGGATTTGAATGTTTGGATATGCCCTCATGTTGGCGAACGACAACCAGCCAGGCTTGGAGAGCCAATCGGGCTTGTTCTCTTGTCTTGCATAGGGCACGTTTGCTCGCGAGGGAATAATATGGCCTTCTCCTGGCTGCATCAATGTCCACTGTAGAGAGGGATGCTTCACTAGCCTCTCGGTGAAGTTCGAGACGATAAAATGATGGTTCAACTCAGCGAAGGGATTGACCTCACGGCCAGATGATGCGCGATCAAAACTCATTGTACCACCAAACCATGCCATGCGAGGCCTGCAGAGCGAAGGAACAACAAGGGCAAGAGTGGCGTGAGGCAAGCAGCTTGAGGATTCAAATACATCTACTCGGCCTCTAAACTCACTTCAACTCATCCGGATACCAAATGCCAACACTCTTGCTATGGATGTGGTCAACACTCTTTGGCCCTACCTCGTGAGGGACGACGTTGCTTACTGCGCGGAGTAACAAGTGATAATCTGATCCTCTCCTGGAATGACTTGGGCCGTGGTATTGGCTACTTTGGTGGTTGTTGTAGTAGTCCTTCCATGAGAACTGACAAGATTCCACCCCCCTCGTCACTATACTTGTGATGTCTTGTTTTTCGGACCCCTCAACGCCACCCCATGCTCCTGTCCATGCATGTGGAAGCCTCAGTTGTTGTGAAGTAAAACTGAACCTCGACAGGAGTTGAAAGATTGGCGGCATGTACAAGAAGAATAGGATGGGCATTGCATTAAACTCTTCTTGAGGCATGGGTTGAAACACTGGTGGGGGTGCCTGCAGTGCATTCTTCAGGCTGCTGTTTTTGGACGAAAGCTGATGCTCTAGACTGGAAATCTTTGATTGAAGGCTATTCACAGCCACTGTGCAGCGGTTGTGCGCAGTGGAATCATAAGAAGCACAGGAGTATAGCAGTCGACGCTGCATTTTCCTCCGGTGTTCTGCAAGCTCGTCCCGCTTGGGGACCAGTTGCCTTTTAAGATCCGCGAGTTTCACCTCCAATTCTGAAATCTCTGCACGCAATTTGCGCGCAAGTTCCTGCTTTTGCAAAATAACTTTCCAATGGCCTTTGACTCGGCCTGATGCATCCTCGTCTTCTCGTTCCCATGTTTCGGCCATACTGGGTGTGGCACGTGCAACTCGCCGCCCCAAGTCGAAGGTATGCTTCTCATCCTTGAGGGAGAAGATGGCATTACTTGTTCCGTGCTTTCCAAGGTACTTGGCAACTTGTAGTACAACTTCCCATTCATCTCGGCTTGAGAGAACGAGATGGGAAAGATCATTATAATCTAGAGGAACACCGTATCCTTCCATCTCAGTCTTGTTCAGTAAAATTGTGTTGAAGTGAATGATGCAGAATGCTGAAGGGATCAAAAAAGGATTTTGGTGAGCAAAGAGAGGTGGAAAATGACCATGCTGGCTTCAAGTGTAAACAGTGACATACCGACCCAAACTACAAGAAGCTCGCGGCTGTTCAACTCGACTATCGATTGTGGCTGATACTTTCCGCTCACTTTGAACTTGTGCAATGTCTCACGGTAGAAGTCAACAACAGACGCAAGTTTTTCGAGGTCAGCCTGATCCATTGAGGGTAGGTCCACGGAAAAATCCATCGCAAAATCCCACAGCAGAGTCTCGACAGTTTTAAGCAGGAGCATCGAAGCAAGTGAATCTTGACGTGAAGCCATTTTCCCTGACCCCATGATCCACTGGTGAATCTCATGCAAGCCCTTCCCATGTGGAATAGGCAACCAACCAAGATTATTCATCGTGTTCTGGCGAATGATCGACTCGTCCAGAGCACTGCCATTGTCCTTTGAGTGTTGCTTGGGCAAATCAAACCTGAAGTTCTTGTAAGTGCCCAGTACATCAGCGTCACTCTGAGGCAGCTCATACTGTTGAGAGTGGCGATCAGCAGAGGACGAGGCATGGTCGATTATTTTCGTTCGAAGAGACTTGGACCAATCAACAAAACAGCTAAGGTCAATCCCTTTGTCCGAACATTCTGCTGCCTTGATGGATGTCGATCGAACAATGGACAACGCATGCTCTAAGAGGATATTCGGGGCATTTGTCTGAAGTCCGTTGGACCCAGTCCCTTCGTACTGACGGAGCAAGCTTTCGCTGGAGTACAGACCGAAGAATACTACCATCTTCTGAAAAAGGACATCAGGTGAGAAGGTATGTTCAGATTCGCGGTCTTCGAGAGCTTGGCGGAGTGAATAAAACACAAGAGGGGGCGAGGTGTCCCTGTTCTGATGGTCGCCCGTATGAAGACCGCAATCTGTCAAACCTCCTCTGGCGAGTTGATTCGGTGAACCGCCAAAAGCCTCTCGATAGAGAGCGTGAATGAAAGCTGGAGTTCGTTGATGCCCTTGCTTGCCGCCCCTGGCGCTGCGCTTGTCGCCGGTTCTTGTTTTGGCCGTGGCTAGCAGTCTCTTGAATTCGCCTTGGACGTCCTCGAGCTTCTCCACAGAGCAAGTCCCGATATGAAACACTTCATAGGCCTTGGCAATGGCACTATCAATGTAACTGTAGGAGTTCGATGCCGACTTGCTCGTCGTTTGAAATTGATGAAGGTCCAGTCCGATCAAGTTGAGCGCTATCGCACCAGAAGTGCACCCTGCGTTGGTCTTGATCACGGCACACCCATACTCTGGCATCCAGTCGATCTTTTCGTGCGGCGCCGTCGCCCGCAAGGCCTTCAACGAGGATTTAAGGACGCCCAGTTCTTCTTCGTTGATCCAGGGATGCCGAGACTTGGATCCCTCCAGGTGATCGTGAAACTTGGAAAGATGCTCAACGAGGAACTTGCACGAAGCTTCGTCGTGAAGAGGAGGGGACTCGACGGGGAGGTTGAACAGAGCCGCAATCTTCGTATCGGCCGCCATCTTGAAGAGCTGGTGAATACTGAGCACCAAGATCGAGGTCAGGGTGGGTTCTTTGCAAACCGATGGATCCCACAATTTTTTATCAAGTGGAATTCATTGTGTGCTTCATTCGGTCCCCACTTGCTGCTGGAGCTTGGTGGAATACAATTACTGAAATTTTGAGAGAGAAGATCATAAGGATCTAGAGAAGTGCAAGTTCAAGTAGAACAACCCTAAAATTTTCAGAGTATCTCAAAAGGTACTCACCTGACACACGCTACTTAAAACACTTTTCAGGCTGCAAAGTAATTGTGGCGGCGGCGAAGTCCTCCTCGAGGATTTGATAAGGGAGCTCTGCAGGTTGCGGGCTTTTGAAGTCGCAGAGGTGGAATTATGACCACACCACCTTTCCCAAAAAACGAGGGTAGGTCAAGCGAGGAGGGCATGTCTGGGCACGGTCTAGGAGGGCCGATCGTGGTCGAGAGTCGATACCTTGAATCGAAAACCTATGTGGGTCCGGCGATCGCCATTCTTGCACCACGGTTGCACATATTCTTGCCCGTTTCACTTGCATCGTGTTCGTTCATGTTCATGTGAATGAATGATGAATGAATACGATCAATGAACGCTCTATCCCCTCCTCCTCTTCCAGGGACTCCTTCCACACCGACAACTGACGCTCCATGTCTGACGAAATCGCGACGTCGTCGCCCGATCGCATCGGTCGCGAATCCTTGGCAAACGAGCCCAGCAGCCAGAACGCGCACCGCCCCTTGGCCGCGTCGAAGAGGCAATCGCGCAATTCGTTCGCGCAGGTGTTCGCCGCCGGCAGCAGATAATCCGGCGAAGCTTCCTGGTAGCGCCGCAGCAGGAGCGAGAATTTCTCGATCCAGTCCCGGAGACTTCGTCGTGGTCAGGAACGGCGCGACGAGCTCGTCTGCGATGCGTCGTCCCACCCTCTCCTTGCGGGCCTCGTCCTCCCCGCGGGGCGACGCCTCCCTCGTCCTCCCCGCCAAGGAGGGAGCGGCGGCGCGGCGGAGCCTCCGGGCCACCGTCGTCGCTCCGTGCTCGACCCCTCCTCTTGATGGTGAAGTACAGGTTGTGGTAGTCGTCCCTGTGGACTTTCACCACCGTGGCGCGGACCCGGTCTCCGAAGGCCCGGTCCCCG
>JALLPA010000926.1:0-13604 GCA_036939895.1 Thalassiosira exigua
CTCCGATTTCGTCGCCATTTCATCGCTAGATGAACATACTCGAATATTGGGTGGCCGCTTCCGCTCATCAACAAACCTCAAACTGTGCGGGACCTTGCCCACCTCGTGATAGGGGTGAGACATTGCTACTTTTATGAACATTGATTTCCTAAGTAAATAAAAAACTTTCGTCCTCAAGTACGATATCACTTCTATTTACCTTACAAATAATATGAACGCATCAAACAGGTACGATATTTAGGTTTTTAGTGAAACGATTTCCAACTAAAAAGCCATAAAATTGATAAAAAAGAATTAAATTCATTGTCCGAGTTCTATCTTTATCCATGAATATCGTAAAAATATTGAGAAGTGCATCCCCTTATCAAAAGCCACTCATTTCGGTTTCGGCGGCTTACTTTCCGCCGCCGTTCGTGCCCATGCCACCGCGTCGCGTGTCGCGTTGCCATCGTCTGCGCCGAGATAACCCGCATTCGCCGTCCGTCCATCGGACCCCCCCCCCCATCGCCTCCCTCCCGGCCGCTCCTCCGTCCCGGCAGAACCGGACGGCGAGGTCGGGACGGGGTCGTAAGTAGGTCGTAGCTGGTCGCAGGTCGTCGGTCCTCGCGCCTCTCGCGCCCCACGACTCCCGCGTCCGCCGCGAACTCCAGAGCGCCCGGGTGGGAGCGTGGTGGGAGACGCCTTCCCGACCGCACTCTCGTCGCCGACGAACCGTCGAAGGGCGAAAAGGGGCCGACGTGCGATCCCCCGTCGCCGTCCTCCGCCGTAGGGCGCCCTCCCCTCGACGCGTCGACTCAGTCGCCGACGAAAACACCGTCGGACGAGCCACGGGCCCGCGACGGCCAACGCGCCGCAACCGACGACGACGATGCACCGCCACCAGCGGATCCACCACTCCTCCCGGCGGTCGTCCCCCCACGACGCTCCCCCCCGGCACGCTCCCCCCCACGACCCACGCCCACGGTACGAGTACCACACCTCCCTCTCCTCCAGCGCCGCGTCGCGCGCGCCGTGTCCGATCTGCGGGGCGCCCCCCGCGTCGTTCCACGGCGACGATCGCTCCGGCGACTTGGTGTGCACTCGCTGCGGGGCCGTCCTGGACGATCGCCTCCGAGACGCGTCCGCCGAGTGGAGGGACTATAACAACGACGAGGATTTGATCCGAGGCCGGGGGGGGAAGCGCAGTCGATGCGGAGAGGTCGTGGACGAGGGACGGTGGGCGGGAGGAGTGATGCCCACGACGGTCAGCGCGACGGCGTACGCGGGAGGAGGAGGAGGAGGAGGGGGAGGCGCGGGGAGGCACGAGACGAGCGAAGAGCGGCGCAAGTTGGCTGCGCTGCGGAGCGGATTGAAGCGCACCCACAACGTCGTCGAGCACATGCTGGAGCAGGAGCGGAAGGCGAGGCACGCCGAGGTGGCGTTGGAACTGCGGGCCAGGGACGCCCGCATCCGCAGGGGGGAATCGACGGAGGTCGACGAAGCTCGCCGGCGCGGGGAATCGGAAGGAGGGATCGAAGTGGACGGGGACTACGAGGGCCTCCTGGCGCAAAGGGAGGAACAAGGACAAGACGGGCCGTTCGTCCCCTTGGGGAAGAACGGGTCGTCGAACGCCAAAACGCCTCCTCGTGGGAAGGGAGCCGACGCGCCCCTCCGCGACGAGAAGTGGTCCCTCCCCGACGCGACGGTCCTGTGCGGCTCGTTGGACCAAGTCCGGGAGTGGGCCCACGCCCCCCCTCCGACGGACGGCGGGGAGTGGACGGAAGGCGCCCTGGAGGCCGCGCGCGCGGCGCTCGCGAAAAAATCCGACGCCGGCGCCCTCGCGTCGCTGCGCAAGCTGTACGCGGCGTTCGCGGTGCTCGAGCGCGCGGCGACGAAGCTGCAGCTCCACGGGCCGGCCGACCGAGCGTTCCGCGAGGCGGTCTCGTGGCTGCTCCAGTTCGCGTCCGAGACGGACGGACTGCGCGTCCGGGGCATCTCGAGCGGAGCGTCCTCGTCTTCAGGGGGGAAGAAGTCGGAAGCGTCGGCGCTGTCGCTCTCCTTGCTCGGATCGGACGCGCTCGACTCGGTCCTCGGCGCGTCCGCGAGCGCGTCGGGGAAGCGGGCGAAGGGAGCGAAGTCGCCGTCCCTCTCCGCGGAATTGCACCGCCTGCGGCAGTACGCGGCGTTGGGGTCGGCCATATTGTACCTGTCGGCGAAGCGCTCGGGGGTGGGCAGGACGCTGACGGAGGTCTGCTCGGCCTTCGGCACTTATAGGATCGATGGAAACGACAACGGCAGCGGCAACAGCAACAACAACCACAACGGCGTCGACCACGGCGCGGGGGAGCCCCTCGTGCGGCCGAAGCACTGCTCCAAGGCCATGCAGGAGCTCCGGGCCGCCCTTCCCGAGATCGTCGCGCCGCCGACCACCGCGGCCGGAGCGTCGGGCGCGGAGCCGGGACCGGCGACGAAGTCTTCCGGCCCGGGTGCGGAGGAGCGCAAGCCGGGGCCGGCCGAGGTGACGCCCACGTACGACGCCGCGCGAGCGTCGGCGGTCCAAAGCGAGCGCGTCCCCGAGGCTCGCGACGACGGAGGGAGCGACGCGGCGCGGAGCGCGGCGGAGGCCGCCCTGGCCGACCTCACGTCCCGCGTCGCGACTTCCCTCGGCCTCCCCCCCGACGCCGCGAGGGCCGCGGCGGCCGCGGCCGTGCGGTGCGCGAGGGACGCCCGGGGCGCCGCCGCGTCGTCGCCCCCCCCCGCGCCGAAGAAGCGCGGGGGAGGAGGTGGGAGCGCGCAGGCGCACATCCGCCCCTCCCGTCGGAGGAGGCAGCGCGGGTCCGGGGCCGCGGCGGCGCCGCGGGACGTCCCCGACGAGGTCGTCGCGGCGTCGTCGCTCCTCCTGGTCTGTCGGGCGGGGGGGACGATGGGGCGGCTGGCGCCGCAGGCGCTCGCCGGGGCGTCGGCGCCGTCCTCGCCCGGGGGCGAACCGGGAGGCGCGGGAGACGGGGACGAGAAGACGGCGGAACCGTCCGATCCGCGGGACGAGTGGGAGGACGTCGCGTCCGCCTCCGCGGCCGTGCCCCTCGCGCCCGTCCCCGACGCCGCGGGCTCCGCGAGCGGCGACGTCGAGAGCGAGCGGCGGGCGCCCCCCTCGTGGTCCGCGTGGCGCGACCAGCCGCCCTGGCGTCGCGACGCGTCCCAAATCGAGCGATCCGCCGGCGTCTCGCGCGAGGCGATCGTCGCGCACTACGCCTCGGCGGTCCACCCCCGTCGATCTCGGTTGCTGGACGCGGCCGAGCGCGGCCTGGCGGAGGCGGGGGGGCGGCTGCGCGGGATAACGGCGGCCGCGCCGCTGTTGTCGCTGAGGGATCTGTGACTTCCTTGCCCTTAATTCCGGTGGATTCTTGTAACGGCCGGCACCTCTCTAGACCTAGTATTCGCGTGTTTGTGCGTTGTTGCGCTTTCTGGTCTTTGGCCCCGGTCATCGACATTTCACTTCAGAATGCTTCAATCGCTCACACACGTCGTTTGCTCTCGTCATTCAATGCCACTGCATGGTAGCGACTGGTCGAACGTTTTCAACCATGGCCTAATTCTGTATCTGCATGCAGCGTTGAATCCCCTTGTGATGGCGGTGAGTGTTGGACAACTGCTGATAAGAGTAAACAGTTGTGTAATTACTTTGTGGAATACAATATTTCTATTTGTCATCATATTGTGTGCCTAAGCTACGACTTCCGTAACCATCGGCCAACTCTTGCGCCACCTTTCGAGCTTGCTTTGAGCTCTCCATTGATATGCGACTTAGTTCGTCAGCCGTACAAGCGTTCTGACTTGAGATGACTGTGTCGGCATGAACCCGTCGACGTTGCGTGACGAGCATAGCTCTATCATTCGAGAGTAGCTTTTTCTTTATACCATGGAAGGGGCGGAATTTCCTCTCGCTGCGCATTCGCACCATACCAGGTCTGGCGATCCGCGCTTTCAAAATAGACACAAGTGAATCCACAACCTGAGCCTTGACAAATTTGTTGTCCTCTAATGATACGATGGCATGCACAGATTTGCTCTCCTCCGCGGTTGCGAAGCGGATTTCAACGTCGACGCAATACAAACCTATGGACGTGAAGTTGACGAGAGTAAACTTGCCCCCCTTCCGTATGTAATCTGAGTGCCGTCGCTTGATTTCATCACGAGGTAAGGTCTCCCCATCTTTTGATACCAACGTGTAGTTCTTGTGATAAAGAGCATCGAAGAGATGTTCTACGTCAGAGAACTCTTTCTGGCCACAATTGACTGCAGCGATGTATTTGACAAGCACCGCGTAGCAGTAAAAGCTTGATTCACAGGGTTTTGCCTGTCTTTTCATGGCTCTGGCTCCTGGATAATCTCTAGGCAAGGGCGTGATTCTAGGTATTCCTTTTGTTGTTTTGATTTGATAAAATATGAGGGAGGATGCTAAGGTACTCCTGCTTGTGCTAATATGTATTAAGATACTATGCAGGGGCCACTTTCCTGCTTGTGCAGCATAGGCCTTCTTTTACCTTATTTTTGCATTCTGGTAGGGTCTTGGCGTCTCTGAGCTAGTATGCGCAGCCTGATTGGTGACTTATCTGCCTCCTCTTTTGTGTCCCACGCCTCACATCATTTTTTGCTCGCATAACGAGTTGTTTCTCGGAGATTCTTTTATGTTCATGTCTTGCTCCATCCTTCATGCTTGGCACGAAGTATCTTGCCATGTAAGGTGGGTGAAGTGCATGGATGATTGAACAACACGAGGGGAAATAAAAGGAGGGACGTCAAGCGAAAGTCCCAATCTCTTTTTCGGTGGAGGTTTCCACACACGCCGCGCGCACCCTGGATTGCCGTGGTCCTTTCTTGGGGCTCATATTAATAAATTATCGGTGGTATCGTACTATTACTATTGAAATTATAATCCATTTCGGCCAGAACTATCTCTCATTGATTTTTGTTGCGCACCAAGTTCATGCTGTCTTCTGGCAAATTGTCAGCTTCTTCGTTCAGATCTTGCAGCCAACCCAGTTCACAAATCAGGTCCAAAAATACATCGTCACAATTTCCCTGGACAAAAAAGTCTCTTTCCGCATCAGGGCCGAAGTCGATGCCCAACTCCTGCCCCACCTGCTCATTGTTGATGATCACCCTCTGCGTAGTCTGAGGGACTTTGTACACCAGCGAGTTCGCTGGACTGACAACAAGCGAAGTGCCGGCGACTATGAGCAAATCCGTCGAGGGCAAGTCTTCTTCGGAACGTTCGAAGAATTTCGAAGGCAAGGACGATCCGAACAGGACCGTCTGAGGCTTAACGGTAGCCCCTCCGCACGAATCGCAGCAGATTGGCTCAGACTCTTTGGGCCCGTTTTCTGGATTGTAAATATCTTTGATTTTGCTTTCCACTTGATCGCAAAACGAGTCAAAGTCCATTGCTGTTCCGCAGGTTTCACAGGATGCCTTTCCTAGATTCCCATGGACGGATACGACTTTGTCATCGGGAAGATTTACTGAATTTGTCAAGCCGTCGATGTTCTGTGTGTAGACCCTTGTCAGCTTTCCGGTTTTGGTGTGCAAAAGTTTCGCAAAGTGATGAGCTGACATTGGATGATTGTCACACGCATGAAGCAATGTCAATGAGATGATGTATAATTGCATGGCAACGTCATCATATCAAACGACCTACCGATGGTAGGCTTCCAACGCCTTTCTCTGATGCCCAAAATGAACGGCCTCCTGACTTCAAGGTACGGAAACGCATTCTTCATAAACATCCCCTTTTCCACGACGTACGTCGGGTCCATCTGCATCAGCCGCCGTTGGGTTTCGGTGGCGGTGATCAGTTCGGGACGAAGCGTGTCGTACATTCCCCCTGGACTTCGGAAGTCCGGTCTGTGAATTGTAGGAGTTCCAGTCGAAAGGTGTTTCGCGGAGATGCGCATCGCATCGGTGAAAAGACGAATCGAAATGCTCCCAGTGTCCCCGTGATCGGTGCGAAGATCGTGCATTCTCAAACTCAAAGAGACTCACATTCCCGACGCGACGCTAACGCCCGCCCCGGTCAGGACCACGACCGATTTGCACTCGGGCGATAGAATGAAGCGAGTGAGGCCAACCAAATCGGCGACAGTCTTCATTTTTGAGGTAGGGCCGAAACCTCCCCCTATGTCCTGATTAGTCTCTACACTGGGCGGGCAGCCGGCGTCCAGCGCTCAGGCCGGACGTCGTTCCTGTGTCAAACGTTCGGGCTGACTTTGTCCCTCGCAGACCATATCTTTGACCTTTCGATTTGGCGGTGCCCCTCGAACTTGGACTTGACATCGGCCCGTGCCTGATTCATCTGCCTGATGCGGATGCTATTATCGAGCTTGCCATAATTTTCGGGGGCGTGCCTACGTAGATTAATAGAAGTAATCTCAAATAAGGTAATCGCATGTTTGCCCTCACTATCACCTACATACACGCCCCCTTTCTTCTTTATGTCATAAAGATCTTGCGATCGAGAAGGCCAAACCCAACAAACAGACATGTTGATGTTGTTGTGTCAAAAGTGAAGCAAGTAAGCGAACCACCCTCTGCCTCTATCTGCCCTCTTGCTTTTGCCCGTCAGCGTCGCGTCGTCAGGCGTCGGGTGTCAGCCGTGAGCCGAAGCCACGGCGCCGCGCGAACAATGGATGGCACGCACAGCCACAGCACGGCGAGGAAGCCGATCTCACGCTCCCACACTGTCAACGACAACGAACTGCAAAATCAACGACAACAACAACGCGCGGAATCATGTCGCCGCAGCAGCGAGCCTCCGACTCCGCCTCCCTCGAGCCCTTCGCCGAGCTGCCCAAGGTCGAACTGCACCGTCACCGTCACCTCGAGGGCTCCATCCGCCCTTCGACGCTGATGGAGCTCACGACAGAAGCCCCCACGACCCGCGGGGAGTACATAATCAGCCGTCCTCGGACCGACCTCACCTCTTTCCTCGACCACTTCTGGATCACCAGCGCATCCTCCGCAGTCCGTCGATCGTCGAGCGAGTGGCGTTCGAGGCGTGCGAGGACGCCTATGAGGTGGAAAACGTGCGCATCCTCGAGCTGAGGTACTCGCCGTACTACGTCGCCATCGACCACCCCGAGTGCTCGGACTACGCCGTCGTCCACGAGGCGGTGCTTCGGGGCATCGATCGTGCCATGGACGCGCATCCCGAGCTTGCTGTGGGAGTCATCGGCATAATCGATCGGACGCAATCCTCAGAGGACGCAGCGGCGGTCATGGACTTCTTCCTATCGAACAAGGACACTTTCTGCGGCGTGGACTTGGCCAACGACGAGATCAAATTTTCATCAGGGCCCTTCGCGCCGCTCTTCCGACGCGCGCGCGACGCCGGGATGAACGTCATGATCCACGCCGGAGAGGTGGACCCCGAGTGCGGGGCCGATCGGGTCCGATACGCGGTGGAGGAGCTCGCGGGGCGAAGCGCGTCGGCCACGGCGTCATGGCGGCGAACGACGAAAGGGTGCTGCGGCTGCTGCGAGAGCGGAACGTCCTCCTGGAGGTCTGCCCGACGTCGAACTGGCTGTGCCGATCCGTGGAGTCATACGACGTCCACCCGCTGCGCGAGATCCTCGACGCCGGAGTCGCTTGCGCCGTCGGGACCGACGATCCGGGGCTGTTCGGCGCGGGGCAGGGGGACGAACCCGAACAGAACATCACGCTGAACATGGAGTATGAGCTAGTGTCTAGCAGGCTTGGGATAACTCGTGACGAGTTGATGCTGTGCAACGAGCGAGCGGCGGCTGCTTCATTCTTGCCGGCTGACGAGCGCAGGCGAGTATGGAAAGGCTCAGATAGTAATGGATATGGATGATCTGTAAGCAGCGCAACTTCAGGTGAACAATCTAGATAGGCACTCAACAAATCTGAAACTTAGATGTGAGCATCTACTACTTGGAGAGGTGGTCGATCACGGATTTGTGTGACTTGAGGCATAGTCAGGGCAGAGCTGAACTAGCGAATAGAATTCAGAGAAAATGAGATGACTTCACTTCTTGCTCTCATTCCAAAATCACCTTGGCTCATCGAGTGTCTGAAGCGTCGGGAGCAGGCAGCGCATCAAAGTCAAGGGCTAAATGGTCATTACAGAGCATGGCCAGTCTACCGCCTACAACGAAATTTAGAAGGTCATGCGGGTGATGAATTCTTCAATGTGGCATGCACGAGGCAAGCATTCAATGCCCCTGCTCTTGGATGGTTACACGAGGAAGGAGGAAAGAACCTAATAGACCCTCCAGCTAGGATCCGGAGGAAGTTGGACCGCCTCTCTGATCGCTAAGGTACCTTTGAGGTCCGAGTCCGAACAAACAAGCGCGTGCAGTGTACGTCCAATATTTACATTTACAATCAGGTCGGCATCTTTCACTTCGATGCTGGGAAGGACTGCACAATGGTCTCGACGTGCCTCCCAGCCTTCTGAAAATGATGGCATAGTCCCAGAATGTAGTTCGTGGTAATGCCCAGCGACATGGCCGCAACCGAATCCGCTGGGTTGCCCCGTTCCTCGTCCGCGTTCAGATGGTGATGCCGAGACCAGTCGGCGATGATGTGGAGGCGGACTTCTTCGATCTGTCGGAAGGAGGCCGCCGCCGTGACGGACTTGATGCTGTTCCCGCCCTGCGGCCGCATTCGGCCGTCCGGAAAGGCCGACTCGAGCCACTTGCAGGCGCCGACGGCCTCGGCGGTCACTTCCTCGAGGAACCGAGCGTGAAGCCGAGCGAAGTTCATGTTCCTTATGGGATGGCCCTTTTGCTGATAGAAGCCGGCCAGCTCGCGNTGCGGCCTGCGTGAGGTGGTTTTCCATCCTCCGCTTGCAGTGAGTGGCCTGATTGCGAAAACGTGATGGCAAAGATAAGCTCGCGTAGAGTACCAAAAGGATGATCGGAAACGAAAGGCAACTTACCTGTTGCAGGAAATCCCTCAGGCTCACGAGAGACTTCAGAGAATATTCTTCCACCAAGCGGCGGCTGCTTCTGGGGAATAGGAACAGCTCCACGAAGCTGAAGACCACTACGCCGACGAAAATCAATTCGATCCTTTTGGGAACGTATGTGCTAATGTTGAGGTTACTCTTGACACTGCCGTATATCATGGCGCCAATGCTGGTTGCCGCATATGTGTACTTGTAGGCTGTTGCGAGACCGAGATTGCGAAGATGAAAAATGAATATCATGACAAAAGGGGGTGGTCGGCAGTAGCGAAAGGCAACTTACCATGATCATTATTGCGCAAGTATATAACAAAGTATGTGAAGAATGCCATCGCGGGCAACTTCACATAGTCCTTGTCGCTGCCCGGGAATAAGTCACTCACAAGCAAAGCGAACGCAGCAGCGAGCAGGGTACCGAAGAGACGATCGGCTGCTTTTGAGAAGCTTGATCCTGTGTTGGTGAGGTTGACGCTCGCGATCGTCAGGCCCGGCCATACACCGAAGGGCTTGGAGATCTCCCAGAGATATGGGACTGATACAAATAGACTGGCCAGGAACATGCCGATAGAAGTCTTGAACGCAAGGCGCAAGGTGTCGGGATTGTGCCAGAGCCATCTTAGCTCAACCCAATTCACAAAAGAACCCAACATGCCACAAAGATGAGAATACACGCTTCTATGACGTGCGTTGCTCTCATCATTGTCGAAGGCCTCTTCTGCTTCCCAGCTATGTTCATGTAGATATATGAGAAGGCTGTCCCCGAGCTCAAATAATGCCTGAAATGCTGTCATCCTCCTCGTCAAATGAGCAAATATGGGAGTATTTGACTGATCGTTTGTAAGCCTCAGAGCAGCTCGATTCATGGATGCGTTGAACTCTTTTCGGCACTCTGCAATTGCTGCCTCTAGTTCTCGCTCGACGTCTGGAAGAACCGTGCGATGGGCGCTTGGATTGGCCCAAGCGTGGCAGACGGCAACCGCAGCTATATAGCTATCTATCATGCGATTCCTCGCAGGTCCAACTTCCTTCACAAGGTCCCCTTTTGTTTGCCTCAATTGTTCACTGTACGCAGAGTATTCCTCGCCAATGACTCTCTGGGTAAGCGACGCTCTTATATTCTTCAGCGGAGTAAGCAGCTGCTCTGACTGCTTCACCCATTGTCTCAGATCTCGCGCTGCTTTCCCCCTACATCTGAGAGTGAGCTCAACATTCGCAGCCGGAAGCTTTGACTTCAAGGTCTTGGTCGTAGCCATGATCCGATTGCAGAGCATCTCGATGGTTGCCATCGCCGCGCGAGCCACCCCCGGAGTGGCCCCTGTATTATCTGCGTACTCCTTGCACTCCATGAGCAGCATGGTCAAATCTTTTTCCTGCCGCTCCAACAGCAGATGAATTGAGTGCAGGGCGAGATTGAAGACGCTCACCAGCAACGCGATGGCCAGGCCGAGCAGGTAAGTGCCGAGGTACCCGAACGGCTTCCACCACGTCACGCTCTTGCGAACGGGGGCCGCGACAGCGATGTACATTACAAGTACCATAAGGTTCCGTGATTCTAGTTGAGGGCATGTCATGATGACAAATGTGAGGAGCATGACGAGGAAGGGCAAGACGCCGGAGGCGTGCATCTCCTCGAGGGACTCCATGAAGAATGCGATGCCGGTGGACAACATCGTCGTCAGAACGATGCTCTTGCTGAAGCTTTTGGCCGATATGAACGTCGCTCCAAAGCTGTCCTTTAGAGTGGTCTGCAGGAAGATGTTGCCGATCCACGCCCCCGTCAGGACCTTTTGATTCGGCAGGACCAGCGCGGAGAATAGCGCCAACGACCCGAGTGCCGATCGCAGCGCCCTCCGGTGTCGCGTTTGGTAGTCTCCTCCGTGCGACTTCGCGGAGCCCAATTCTTGCCACCAGTAGTTCCACCCCGAGCTCTCGGCGCCGGCGGAAGGGGTCGGCGACGCGGGCTCGGGTGGCGAGGCGATGTCGTAGTGCTCGGCCCGGCGCTTGAGTGTGGTGGAAAGGCGGCGGGATTGGTCCCGGAGTGAGTTCGATGGCTGGCCGGCGGGCGAGTTGTAGGAAGGGTTCTCATCGCTGTCGGTTCCGTCGTCGTTGATGTCGATGGCCACAAACGTTGACGTGGGCGGCTTGACAGAGGCGTTCATCATCTTGCTGAGTTGATTTACTGTGTTCGTTTTGTCGAAGGAAAGTAGTAAGAAGTTGTTACTCAATAATTTATGAGACCTTCTTCGCTTCTTGATTGGGCACCAATCTCGGTCGCGCGATCGGAGAGGGCGCCGCCTACCCTCGACCTATCTACATCACGTCTACATATCTACTTCCGTCCACTGCTTGTTCGCTCCACGACCGATAAACGGCTTTCGAGAGGATGACGCGATGAGAACGCCGACGGGGAGTCGAACGGGCAGGACCCGCACAGCTCAAAAAGAGGCGAATGAAAAGTACGAGAAGGTACGCTAAAATGTCAGTGCATTATCGCCAAATTGGGATTCTTGTGTCGGGAGTCCTGTCGTCCGACTCCTTCTGGCCAATATTGTATCGTACGAAGGTAGGTAGATAACCTTTCTTTGTCGTCATCGTTTTCCCTGCTCCACCATGCGACATACTACAGTGGACTGCGACGAGGTGTACCCCCCCCCCACCCTCGTTGTACCCCCCCCTCGAGCCCAGCCTAGCCTGCTGAGTTGTACTCCCCGCTAGCAACCACCATGAAGGATTCCCCAAGTTGTACCCCCCTCAGGGTCAGCCTAGCTAGGAACTTGTACCCCCGAGGGGGTACACCTCGTCGCAGTCCACTGTATCGTACCCCATCTAGCCGTATCGTACTCCGGCCCCAAAATGGGACAGAAAATAGGACAAATTTGACAAATTGCGAACAAAAGCGCCGCCTTCTGCCGGCCGCGGCGACCAAGCATGTAAATAGGCAATCAGTCAAGGTGTCCGGCTGCTGTGTTCGCCGGTATATCGCCCATTATCGGTGGCGAAACGCCGCCCGATGAATCGGAAGTGGTACCTTCATAGATGAATCGATCGATGGATTTTCAAGAATGGGACAAGATATTTAGCTCGCACAAAATGGGATGGGACAGTTTTTTTTCCTTCTGTATATTTATGTAAAAGTTTTGGTGAAAAAAAGGTACAAGCTATTTTGTTTCTAAGATTACAATAAATAAAACAGTGGTTGTTTGTGGTCCGAGCAAGCGCTCTGAAGCCGGTTTCCCTGACCAATTTGTGGATCTCTGGCCGATCTGAGGAAGCGATCCATCGAATGTGAGCATCAACATCGTCGGCACCCTCTGCCAAAAAAGCGCTGAAAATCGGGGACATGCTCGGGACATATCTGAAGAATGACTACCCTGCGTGTCGGCTACTTTCGCGGAAATTAGAGGGGCATAGAGGGCACATGATCGGCACTTTCCAAACCATGTCCCATTTATTGGGACAAAAAAATGTCTAGGTTTTTGTGCGTGACGATCAAAATGAACATGTCCCATTTTCTGGAGTGCGTGACGAGCAAAATGAACATGTCCCATTTTCTGGGACATGTTCAGGAGCACAGATAGGTACATAAGAAGAGATACCTCGCAGATAGGACTCACTTGAAATCAAATGCTTCCCATTTTCACAAGGCCAAAGAGCAAACCGCAGGTGACCAAGTTGTCATTGGCCACCTGTTATTGTTCTGATTTACCACCAACTGATTATCAATAAAAAATAACATTCTGACGAGATCAACGGAATAATGTTGTGACGAGTTTGGGTCCTGGATGGGAACAAATACTACGTAGCTGATACAAATCTAAATTAGTCCAAAATGGTTTTTGTACTAAACGTTGGTTTGCTAGCTTTTGTGTCTCTTAGATCATCGATCACCTCCAATCCAGCGATCACCTAACTTTCTCGGTCAATTTCGACCCGAAGACACCCTCCAATCTAAATTTTAAAAAGAGGTTACATTGCACCGATTGATGAAGAACTGCATACTTTCACTGGAATGGGGGGGAAGCAGCAGCGGGTTTTTGTTTTGTGATTGGAATTGATTGTATCGTAGGTACCTGCTGCTACCCGGCTAACAAGATGCGACGGATGCCAGGATGATGCGCAATACGCTACCTAGCACAACCACAACCATGACACAACATTACATCAGCAGGAAGTGCGGCAGTGGCCTTCGTCGTATGCCTCCAAATAGCAGCTGATGCTATTGAACAAATGCTCTCCACAGATCCCGTGTTCTTGGTTACCGGTCTTTACCGGTCGACGAAATTTCTGTGCTACAAAGCAGCTCATTACAAGGCCATCACAACGCTGCTCTATATGTAGTTAGCTAAAAGTAAAGATTGAACTTTAGAGATAACACCACCGAGCTACCATATATTGAAACAGTTAATTTAGATTCTATCCGTTGCTTGGTGCCCCCCCAGATTCTTTTGTTGAGGGTGGCGGCTTCTACATCCACTGGTGAGCAGCGGATTGTGTTATTTTTTACTATAGTAACTTTTCTTTTAGGTGACTGGTTTGGGTTCTGGATGGAACTTTTTCTACGTAAGGGATAAAAATCTAAATTCGTCGGAAATAGTTTTTTGTATCTACGCGGTGGTTCGCTAGCTTTTGTGTTCCGCCA